>ARYC01002340.1:0-69111 GCA_000711775.1 Oxytricha trifallax
ATTAACATTTCTAGAAAGAGGAAGCAAGATGGAGTCTATGAATGATGCAATGAAGAGAATTTAATCTCAAGATTAATAGGAAAATTTCGAAGTAAAGAGGACCTCTATAGATATTTGGTATAGCAAGGTAAGTTCTTAAGTAAGATCAATAAATCCATTATAGTTTGATTGTTCTTGCCGACTAAGGAGGGAACTAAAATCTCATTCTTAAAAGCCTTACTGAGTGAAGAGAAAAAAGCTTTTAAGCCTAATGAAATTAGGATGATAGAGATACCTAACTACCCTGAAATTTCAGAGGTAAACAAAATTGTGTTCCCTCTCTATGATGATGCTATGAGTGATCCGGACGTAGCTTTCTATCTTCCATCAAAGCTACAGCTCTCTAAAATTAGTTGCCAGAGAGAAACTTCTTATTTGGTGTTCTTGGAACTCTAAACCTGAGTACTTAAATGAAGTTATTTAAGAAGCTCATAAGAAACGCTACAGCATCTCTCCTGAAGAAAAAGAGAAGCAAGGTATCAAAATCAGCGAGACCTGGCTATAGGAACTTCAAAAGCATCCTTTCATCTCAAGTAAGCTTAGCCTTCTAACTTTATAGAAAAACCTGGTACTGCTATATACTTGATGAAAGAGCGCAGCAAATTAAACAGAGAGAGAAAGTCTCAAGTAAAACATGAATCGAGTAAGAGACTCTTCAAAGATTTATAAAAACCAGAAGAGATGAACATAGATGCGGGAGCTGGCACTAAGAGAAGAAACATAGGCCCAAGCAAGCCTTAAGAGGAAAAGAAAGAGAAGCCAAATCATTTTACAGGCAAATTTAATATGTGAACTTATGCATTCGTTTAAATCTAAAACTTATTTATATACACAAAATCTCCCATCTCTTGCGAATACTTTAGCTTTCTCATCGCTGAGTCTCTTAGCAGCACTCTTAATAAAATCGACTGTATCTATCTTCAAGTCATGCATCAAGTGATAGAGTAGGAGTTTCTTGTAGTGGACTTTCAATAACCCCCAATATAATTCAATTCCATTGAACTGAGGACTGTAGGGAACATTAAATAAAGGTGTTATATTTAGGCGTTCATATTCCTTCCTTGTGTCTTTAGTTTTATGGACAGATAAGTTATCTACAAACAGAATAATCTCTTAGTCGGCGTACTTATCTCTGAGTTATTGCAAAAACTTAATATATTATTCAGTCTTTATTGAGCAAGGTGGATAACATAAGTCTCGAGGCCACTATCTTCACTTATTCCACCGAGAATAGCATGAGTTTACACCTTGACCTTTTAGTAATATAATTCAATATTGCTATATCTTTTATACCAAGACCTTGATATGAAGGTATTAAACGTGAATACTGCCTCATCAGCGTGTATGAACTTAATGATATTAGTAATAGCCCTCTGCATTTAATCGAATATATATTTTAAATTATCCTTATAAAATGGAACATTAAAATCAATCACTCTCTTAATGCGATTGACTGTCTTGTAAGATATTCCGTTCTATTTATATATGTTAGCTACGATTAAGCAGAGATATGAAGCTCAGGAAATTGGCGATGAAACATCACAGCCCTCTAGGCCAGAGAGAAGAGAGCCCAGTATTAAAGAGTCTTATCATAAATAAAATAATCGATATGATGCTGCTAAAATTTAAGAGGTCTTTTAGGCTTAAAATAAAGTTGCTATCTCTTTAAATTCAATGCTAATAGACAGTGAGACCTCACAGTTGCAGGAGATTTATGGAGCAGTCTTGCTATAGATGTGTAATTAAGGATAGGTTTGAGTTAATCACTATAATCATCGCACCCATAACGCAACTTAAACAATAAATCTATATACTCAATGTCATAAACTGACCCCAAACCTCGCATATACTCACTTAAATTACTAACATTTAAACATTAAACCCCTACATAAACCCTATTAAAACCCTAATAAAGTATGCACTAATAGTCTACTTTTATCAATCAAAAACTCAATCAAACTACTGAAAGGGTTTTGGGGTTTTGAATGATTAAGCGAATTTTATGTACTAATAATTATATTAAGTTTACTTTTTGTTGAAAAAGAATTATCTCAAACATTTAAGAATACTAAGGATTATAAGATGCTGTCTTTGTTATAACTAAGTACTATTATCTAATAGAAATAAAAATACACACATAATAAAATAATTCATTTGTATATACATAATTGTGATTTATGTTTCATTTTATATTCAGAATCAATAAGCTAGCTTCAATAATACACGAATTTTTAAGATTTTTACTTAAAACTAGATTAATTTATAAATTTATTAATTAAAAATAGATTACAGAGGAAAATAATTTCTCTCCTAAAAAATCAAGTTATTATTTTTTATTTTATTAATTTATGTATAATTATCTAAAATTTTACCATTTTCTTTATAATTTTAGAGATTATTCTTCTTAATTTAACTTTTTTATAAATTAATATTCCAAGTATATTATCATTTAATAAAAAGCTTTTAATATAGTATCATACTTATAAAAAATACGGAGTAAATTACAATATAATACCAAGCGTGGTACTTATTTGGTGAAATATTATTTTTAGGGAAATATTATTAGAATATAAATAATTAATTTTAAGTTATGGATAATAGTTCGTATTAAATTATTCACAAATGCAATTTTATTAAGCATTATTTTGCCAATTTTAGGGATGATACTAAGCATATTTAATTATATCATTAAAATTCATTTATTATTTATTTCAAAATTATAATTTATAAAGTATTTTAAGAAATAATATTTTATCATTAAATATAACAAGCCATAAAATATTTTTTAAATAAATTTTAGATTAAAATATTTTTATCTATATATTTTTATCTTTCTATTAAATAATTATGATATAATGTAATATATATACGTTTTTATGAAGATAATGAAAAAGAAAGCAAGGATGAAGAGAGAGAGGTATTAAAAAATATTTTTTTTATAAATTAATCAGAGATAAATATATGTTTAAGCTACTTATTGAGCTACTTAATATACAAATAATAAAATGTTATATAAACCAAAATATTTTTATATAAATATATAAAATATAAATATCTAATAAAATGTATAGCAGTTTTAGCAAAAACCAGCCTCATATTTTATAAAAATTTATGATAAAATTCAGTCTCTAAGTTTTTTAATATAAATTGTATTTAAATTATCTTTTAATTCACTTTATTAAATTTTTACAGCAAATTACTTTATTACATATTTCCTAGTCTAAGAGTATCCTTATTGATGTCGTCTTTGTTTCAAACTCATAATTTTTATTATTTCAATATTAATTTTTATAAATAATCGATTATTTTAATTTCAAAAATGAATAACGTTATGTGGAATTAATCAATATATAAGACATCACTTTTTTTCAGAAAAACATTAGGATTATCATTGAGTTAACTTAGGATATTGCAAAAATAAATACAACAACTACCAATACAAATGCAACTACATAAATAACATTAACAACTTAAATGTGAGACTCCAATATTTCAAATTATACTACATCAGAAAATTCTTGACTACCAATGAATTTGAGCGCCTGTACATTGAACTAGATATAGAATTTCCTGATAGTTTATATTTATACAATAATAAAAATCTCCACCAGAAGAATTAAAAGAATTGCTGATATGTAATTTTAATGAGAAGTCTCTGTATGTTATAAAGATTTATATAGAAAAACAGTAAAATATTTATTTATCGTATGTTAATGTCAAATGTTAAATATCTGTTAAATATTTTTAAAGATTGTTATTCTTCGTCAATAATTAGCTGCATGATTTGCAAGCGATACCATAATAATTATTCATAAAAAATAATTGTCTTTATGTTTTTGAATTATAATATTTTATTATAACTTAACTAAATCAATAAACTATTTTTATTAATATTGATTGGTTTTAAATCTCTAATGATTTAAATTAGCCCATCTTCTTCTATATCTATTCTGATGATTTCTTATTTATTTGTAATTAACTTATGTTTCCCAATGCTTTTAATTTATTTATCTTCATTTTTCAAATTAATTTGTAGTATATTTATGCTTTATCAGACAAAGTATCAATTTAAATTTTAAAGAGTTATTTAAAAATAAAATTATTTAGGACTCCTAACATTCACAGTAATTACTGCTTGATATTAATAAATGATATTTGTGTTGTGGCAATTCCACCTGGCAGTTTTAAATTCAAAACCCCAAATCCCTTTCAGTAGTTTGATTGAGTTTTTGATTGATAAAAGTAGACTATTAGTGCATGCTTTATAAGGGTTTTAATAGGGTTTTTGTAATGGTTTAATGTTTAAATATTAGTATTTTAAGTGAGTATAACTAGTGAGTTCTTTAAATATTTCACACAAACATAAGCTTAGAGTTATGTGGCAGTTCTCTGAATTTTATCTTTCTAAGTTATAGTTTGATTATTTCTATTGTTAATTAATTCTCTTTGCTTGGCTTGATAACAGTAGAGTATGCAATCTCTCTGATACCTCCATTTATTTTATTTTAATCGAGATATTGCTTGATTCTCTGCTTAGAATCTCTCTCACCCCTGCAGCTAAAGTAATTGTTTCTTGGCATGGCGCTCTCTATTATTATTACTGCTAGAGCCCAGATATCCCATTAAATATCTCTATCTCTCCAGTCCTCTCTCTCTCTGGGAAATATTCATGAGTACCGTATATATTTCCTAATGCAGAGGCTTGCACTCTTTGAGCTCTGTTGAAATCAATAATATAAACTCTAAGAGGTTGAAAGTCCATCATAATGTTCTCTGGCTTTAAGTCTCTATGAACATAGCCAAGCTTGTGAAGCTCTTCAATACCCTCAGTTATTTCCTGCACAATCTAGCCAATTTTTTCTGACAATAAAAAAAATTCTCTGTAAGTCATCTCGAGGAGAGGAAGTCTAAATGCAACATGATCTTTTCCAAGTAGTATAGCATCTAGCTAAATAATATGCTTACACTCTCTAAACTTTGCTTGTTAAAGAGCATAATACTCAATAGCGAATTCCATTTAGAACTTGTCATCAGCAAGGATGTAATTGAATAGATATATTTTATAGGCATATTAGTCATCAGTGATTACTTTATCCTCAAGAGTGAGGTAGCTTTCAAGACAAGAATCTATGTCAATAATTTTTAAGATTGGAATCTTCATCGCCTCAATTTTTACAATGATTCTGTTTATTTCAGAGACAGGAAAGTTCTTGACTGCTTTCTTCATTTTTACTTACTTTAACTTCAACTCTAAGAGACTCGGCAGGATTTCTTGATCTTAGTTTTTATAGGAATCTTTTTCCAGTAGGTTCATGAATAAAGACAAAACTTTGATTGTACTTTTTCTTTAAGAGCACTTTGAGATCTCTTGTATGAGAATATGGCTTCTCACAGAACTCACAGATATACTTCCCATCCTTCTTTTGATGCTTGAGATATAGCTTAGGCAAATGATTGTGTAAATCTCTCAAATGTCTTTTGTAAGTTGACTTGTAGAGGAAAACTTTATTGTATTCTTTGCATTAAAAGTCAACTTTTGCTGGTAAAATTTAATTCTCTAAGGTCGGTTATTTAACCTCCTCTTCAATTTGTGCAGCCTCTTTGATGACCTCCTTCTTAATTTATATTTCAATCTAAAAGGTTGACTGGTCAAAAGTGTCATATGTAGGCTCCCACTGAGTGCAAGCGTCTCTGGTCTCAACTTTATTTGGTTAATGGAATGGTAATTTTTATTGGTTTGATCCAAGTAATGCCGCTCTTCTCAAAAGGTTAGCGCTCATTTTAATTGCCTGATATATTTTATTATAATAATGATAAAGCCTACCTAGGTATGCTATAATAGTAGAGTATTAGACAATCTGGTGATTTCTTTGCTGAAAGGTAAGTAAATTAAATCACCATAATAGGGTGTAAGTTGACATATTTTATGAGTATATTTTACATTTTAGTAACTTAAAGTGCTCCTAAAGAAGTTTTGTTTCTCTACGATGTCCTCAAAATCAAGTTTGAACTTAATTTGGAGGTAAAGTTATTAAACATTTTTAAATTTAATATTCTCCTAATTAAGTTTTAACCTTTAAATTTAACTCCTAATATAGTTCGAACTTAATTTGGAGGACCTCCTAAAATAATTAAACATTATTAGGAGCAATTTAATGGAGATAGATTGATAAAAATGGAAATCAATCTGTGAAACTTGGAGCAAGTTTTTCAATGCTTCTCCTCATATCTTTTCAAGGTTGACCTCCAGTAGGTCCTCCCTATTTAGTAGTAAGATTTTAATAAACTTAGAATGGATATCCATAATTTTAAATTTCATTAACATTTCTAGAAAGAGGAAGCAAGATGGAGTCTATGAATGATGCAATGAAGAGAATTTAATCTCAAGATTTAATAGGAAAATTTCGAAGTAAAGACCTTTATAGATATTTGGTATAGCAAGGTAAGTTCTTAAGTAACATATATCCATTATAGTTGGATTGTTCTTGCCGACTTAGGAGGGAAATAAAATCTCATTCTTAAAAGCCTTACTAAGTGAAGAGAAAAAAGCTTTTAAGTCTAATGAAATTAGGATGATAGAAATTCCTAACTACCCTGAAATATCAGTGACAAATCTCTATGATGATGCTATGAGTGATCCGGACGTAGCTCTCTACCTTCCATCAAAGCTACAGCTCTCTCATAAGTTACCAGAGAGAAACTTCTTCTTTGGTGTTCTTGGAACTCTGAAACCTGAGTACTTAAATGAAGTAATTTAAGAAGTTCATAAGAAATGCCACAGTATCTCTCCTGAAGAAAAATTGAAGCAAGGTATTAAAATAAGTGGCACCTGGCTATAGGAACTTCAAAAGCATTCTTTCATCTCAAGTAAGCTTAGTCTTCTAATTTTATAGAAAAACCTGGTACTGCTATATACTTGATGAAAGAGCGCAGCAAATTAAACAGAGAGAGAAAAATCTCAAGTAAAACATGAATTGAGTAAGAGGCTCTTCAAAGATTTATAAAAGCCAGAAGAGATGAACATAGATGCAGGAGCTGGCACTAAGAGAAGAAACATAGGCCCAAGCAAGCCTTAAGAGGAAGAAAAGAAAGAGAAGCCAAATCCCTTTACGGGCAAATTTAATATGTGAACTTATTCATTCGTTTAAATCTAAAACTTATTTATAAACACAAAATCTCCCTTCTCTTGCCCATTCTTTTGCTTTATTATCACTGACTCTCTTAGCAGCACTCTTAATAAAATCGACTGTATCTATCTTTAAATCATGCATCAGATGGTAGAGCAGCAATTTCTTATAATGACCTTTCAATAACCCCCAATATAATTCAATTCCATTGAACTAAGGGCTGTAAGGAGCATTAAATACAGGTATTATGTTTAGCCTTTCGTATTCCCTCCTAGAGTCTTTAGTTTTATGGACTGACAAGTTATCTACAAAAAAAATAATCTCTTAGTCAGCGTATTTGTCTCTGAGTTATTGTAAGACCTAAATATATTATTCAGTCTTAATAGAACGAGGGTTAAGAACATAGGTCTCGAGACAACTATCTTCACTTATTCCACCAAGAATAGCATGAGTTTAAGCCTTTACTTTTTAATCATAAACTTCTATGTTGCTATATCTTTTAAACCAAGACCTTGATATAAAGGTATTGAATGCAAATACAGCTTCATCAGCGTGTATGAACTTTATATTATACTCTTAAGACCTTTGCATTTAATCGAATATATAATTTAAATTATCCTTATAAAATGAAACATTAAAGTCAATCATTCTCTTTATGCGATTTACTGTCTAGTAAGATATTCCGTTCTTTATATGTTAGCTATCGATAAAGCAGATATGTGAAGCTCAGGAAATTGGCGATGAAACATCACAGCCCTCTAGGCTAGAGAGAAATGAGCCCAGTATTTAAGAGTCTTATCATTAATAAGATAGTCAATATGATGCTGCTAAAATTTTAAGGGTCTCTTAGGCTTAGAATTAAGATGCTATCTCTTTAAATTCAATGCTAATAGACAGTGAGACCTCTCAGTTGCTGGAGATTTATGGAGGAGCCTTGCTATAGACGTATAACTTAGAACAGGCTTGAGTTATTCACTATATTCATCACATCCATATCGCAACTTAAACAATAGATCTATATAGTCACTGTCATAAACTGACCCCAAACCTCGCATATACTCACTTAAAATACTAATATTTAAACATTAAACCCCTACAAAAACCCTATTTAAACCCGAATAAAGCATGCACTAATAGTCTACTTTTATCAATCAAAAACTCAATCAAACTACTGAAAGGGATTTGGGGTTATTATTTTAGGAGCTGCTCTTAATTAAAATGTTTTTAGGCTTAAGCCAAGCTTTATATGAATTTAGTATATTGATCATTTTATCGACATAATTTTATTTTCTCCTTAAAAATTGCTTCAAAATTAAAGATTTAGAAAAATATAATTCTACCCTTTAAATAATTGTATACTTAGCATCTTAAAACTGTATTGAATATAAATAGGAGGTGGAGGTTCAACTGCTGCCACAGCTTCAATTGGTAGCAATTGTTGTAATTATAATTATAGTTACTTACTAATTATTGCACTCATTTATAATGAGATAATAAGTTCAAACCTAAATATATTATTATATTAACAGGTATCATTTTATATTATAGATTTTATAGAAAAGACATGTCAGAAATAATTCTATCATTCAATTTTCACTAAATTATAATAATTTAATTATAATATATTTTTTAAAATTTGATATTGATCGATATATTTATTGAATGAACATACTTGATTAAATGTCTTTAAACATTAATTATAAGTTTTAATTATAAATTAAAACTTAAATCTTATGTTTAAAGGGGATTTTGACAAAAATGCAAATTTCAGCTAGATATGATACCATAGTCTTCCCCTTAATCATAGTTTAGTAATTACCTAACTGCTCCATATTCTCATAATTTTAGTGTATGTGTATTCCTATTCTAAGTTTTATATTATTACTGATATCTTTTATTATAGGCAGCTTTTTCATTGTTAAAAGGTTCTGCTTAACATATATGTATGATAAAATATTTACAAATCAAATCTTATGCTACTAACATAGCCTTAATTATCATATTCATAATAGACATATTATTTATGTTTCGTCACAGAAATTATTAGTATCTTATTTACTTTTACAATTAGAAGAAGATTAAACAATGAGAAATAATTAAAATTACTAATTATTATAGCTATTTTATCAAAATGAACCACTTTATTCATTTACAAATATATAATATCATATATTTTGTAAGTTATTAATTATTAAAAATTTAAATTACCTACATTATGTATTATTTAATTAATAATTGCTATATATTTACAATAAATTAAATATTTTATCCTTTTATTTTGAATTGCTGTCTTTAAACCTTTTAAATAAAATTGAGAGTTTATAATTTTCGTTAATAAAGTCATTTATTTGCTTATAAAACCCCTTGATTCATTTAAGACTGAAAATAAGGGTAAATAGAGAAAGAAATGAATAAAGTACAGATAAATATACTTACCAGTGGTTGGTTGAGGAGACTTTGTTATCTTGTTGGCTAAAATTTTTTGAGATGGCCAAAAATTAATTTTAATTGGTAGAGATTGTTTTCTTGTTAAAGTTTAATGATCCTACTAATGTTTTTAATATTGCTGGAATCAATTTTAATTTCTGATCAGTTATTAATTTTCTTTAATCAATATATTATTCTAATTATTTCTATTTTAGCAATTAAACTTGATCTGTTTATTCTTAACGCCTTATTTCCATTCTTAAATGAATCATGGGGTTTTAATAGGGTTAGAAAGTAATTATATGTAATAAAGTGAGTTATTTTTTAAATTAATTATTTAGCATTTTTGATGATGCACTTCCTTGATTTATTCCTCATTAAAAATCATTTATGCACTATTTTGCTCAATAGTTCTTGATTTAACGATCCTTATTATAACATTGGCATCATTAGTTTGTCCACTATGTCTTAGTGTTGGTTAACTCTATTAGTTTCCTTGTAACTTTGCCTACAACTCAGTTATTTGGAATGTGTTTTTACCATCTAGTTGACTCAAATAGTTTAATGACAACTGTGTTATTATCTAGTTATTCACCCCTTTAAGTTTAAACATTTTATTATGAATATAATTATTCTAACTAATTGATTTAGATACTTCTTTAGCTAACTGAAGGGCTGAATAATGATATATGTTAAGAGCATAAACTTTATATAAACTATTTAGTTAGATTCGATCAAAAGGGAATTCCAACTTTGCTCAATCTTATTCTGATTTTTAGAAAAATCTTCATAAATAGGCATACTATTAAACAATTGTTTCACAATACTATGCACGTAATATATTAATATATTTAAATTATACAGAATAGATAACTGTGGTATTTATAATATAAATGCAGCTTTCTATAATTTTCCAAAAGCAATCCTTGCATTTCTGCAATTTTAATGAGTATTGCTTACAATTTTTTAATTATTAATTCCTGATGAAGCTTTTTATTAATATTCCTATTTTCCGCTGATGACTTTATATAACTTACAATCATCTGTAGTTACCCTTAAACTACTCTTTTCAATGTTAAGACTTGTTTATTATTAAAATATTTCAAAGGTTTTTCTTCTTTCTAATTTAAAATTGATATTTTATAGGATTTTATTCTGTAATAATATTGCTACTCATAATATTTATAAATTCCATCTCATTGATTTGTATCAAATAATTGTTTTCTGGCAATATGTATAAATTGAACAATCTAAATATATGATATAGGTTATAATTTATAATTTGAGGGATAAACTCATTATTAAACATTGAAAAAATAAAGAATTACATTTCAAGTATTCATTTAAGCTTAGTCTTACCATTTTAATTTTTATATGTTCATTTATTCATAATTTCTCTACATTACTCCTTTAATATTCAATATTTATGTAAATAGCTTCCAAATAAAGACTTATGAATAAAAAAAAACAAGTAGTAGGATTATAATCTAAAACTAATTTCTGTTATGCATTGAATAATAATTATAATTTAATTAATTGCAAGAAATTAATAACAAATATATTCCTTTCTTGTTTTATCTTAATAGTATCACTGACTTTATTTATAAAATGTATTTTAACTAATACCTTTAAACTAGCTAACCACTTCCTCTGCATATTAATCCAGCCTCATCTTATATAAATCATTTATTAAAGAATTAACATTTATTTAGATAAATTTCTTTATGAAAATATAGTTTCAACAACAAGATCATATTATTAAATTAGAAAGTTATAAGGATAGGGTGACCCACATGGACCCGAGGCCGGAGACTTCTAATAGAGCTTTCTACTGCACTAAGGCCTGCCTGCTTAGGGTAGGCAGGGGGTAGCTGGGTTTACCGCATTAGGGGCCAGTCGGCGGGGTTTAAACTGTCAGATCCTAAACTACTCGAGTTGTCTGCACGCTAAGGGTTTCCCTGCATAGATGAGCTTCTTGACGTGAGTTCAGCTTCCTAGGTAATAGGGAGCAAGATGAAGGTGGTGCTCAATCTTAAAAAGTGAAACGATGAGAACCATAGAAGCTAACGATAATGATTTTTCCTCCCACACCAGGTCGGGTTAATGAGGCTACACAGCGAAAGGACAAAGACTACTATCTCAGAAGCGGTGGAACCTGGTAAGAGTTTTCTTAAGACTCCCCTTTTTATTTTTTACAGGAAGCAGATCTCTGTGAGCTCTGCGGGTGATACTCCTGGTCAATAGCCAGGCTCTTATCTCGTATACATCTCAAATCAGGGAGAAGTGGAATGAGGGGCGAGGTGGTTTTTTGGAGTTTATATAGTTCACGACTTTCCACGTCATTGATTGCCACGTTAACTCACTTCAGATACGTCTACGTCACGACTAAAATTGTTAGTTTGATTTAGTATTAATCAGTGAATTGATAAATATTTAATTTTTGAGTATAACTCGTTAATCATCAACAACAAGATTCATTTTATCTTTCTCTGTTATAGGAGATCTTCAAAAATTCAGGCAATGGATCCCTGCAATGAGTCGCTAAAATTTTTTTAATATATTTTTATATGTTCTTAAAATCATTAAAACGTCAAAGTAACATGTAATAACTTATTAAAAGCTCATTAATGACTTTTACAAGCAGCCTATAACAACACAAACCATATTAAATTTTCACAATGACATCATAAAATACATTGAATTTTGAATTAATATTACTAATTTGTTTCTCAATTTTATGTTTATTTTATTTATTATTTCACTGATTTATATACTAATATTATGATAAGCTTTTATAATTGTTGAAAATACAATCATTTAGCTAATTAATATATATAATAACATAAAATTATTACTGTTTAGTTAATGTAACAGCTAATCATGATATTAGTATATAAATCAGTGAAATGATAAATAAAATAAACATAAAATTGAGAAACAAATTAGTAATATTAATTCAAAATTCAATGTATTTTATGATGCCATTGTGAAAATTTATTATGGTTTGTGTTGTTATAGGCTGCTTGAAAAAGTCGTTAATGAGCTTTTAATAAGTTATTACATGTTACTTTGACGTTTTAATGATTTTAAGAACATTTAAAAATATATTTAAAAAAATCAAAATTTCAGCGGCCCATTGCAGGGAGCCATTACCCAAAAATACAAATTTTTGACAAACTTGACTATAGTGCTTGTAGATTTTATCATTAAATTAGCGATAAAATGTTTAGATTTATCAAAAGAAGGCAATTAAGAATGATGCAGCTACGGTTTATACTCTTTCATTTATATCCTCTTGTAATATAGATAATCACAAATATTTAAATACTTTTATTAATTAAAAGTATGTTTTAAATATTATATAGCTTTTTAATTGTTATTCTAATATCTTTATGGTTGTTTTAATAATAAATCGTAATCATTTAAATCTCTTCTATTGTTTTCAAAAGTATCTTTTGTACTGAATAATAAAATATATCATGTTTATAAACAATTTTTCTTATTTTAAATAAGCTGGCATATCGTTTTTCGATATTATAGTCTGGGAATTTAAGATATCACTTTTTAGTTTCCCCTTTTTTCTTGCATTTAGAGTAATTTAGCACTTTTAATTGTAGGTTGTATTTGCTATAATTTTAAGTTATTTATTATACTTAAACCAAAAATTAGCAATAATAAATTTATATGTGCTAACTTTTCTCCTTATTTTATACTAAATTAATTCATTAAAGTCTTCATAACACCATTACTCATACTCATTAATGTAAACTATGCTAATATGAGTGAAATCCTTTCTCACTCTTCTAAAAATAACGATCATATACACTTTCAATCAATTTATGTAAATAAGCTTTTATAGGAGAATATAAAATAAAATTAATTATCTTATTATAACTTTAACAAGAAACATGTAAACGAGATATTGTGCTAGACTTATTCAATCTTTGGTATAAGATCTTAGAATCTTTCATATATTTTAAGAATTGTATCTTCACATTACTACTTATTCACTTTAAGTGATTATCAGTATCTTTTGAATATATGCTATATTAAGCTAATGAACCATTTCGGTATCAAAAAAGCAATTGTTATGTATTAAATTCAGAAATGATATTCCCTTTAATTACTCATTTCACTAAGCTAATATATAAGTATACTGCTAACTTGGCAACATAAAAAAAATATTAAAATAACCTCAGGAACATTAAATTTATTAAGATTGATGTGATTCGCTTTAATTACAACATTTTTAAAACAACAATATCTATAAATTTCATTACAATATGCTAGCAAAATTAATACTGAAATGTATTATGAATACTCTCATGCAACAATCATTTATCCCAAAGTTAATTTATAGATAATATATAATTAATAGTTCATTAAAATAAACAATTAAATATTTATAGTTAAAATAGATATTGTAGGAATACATTTGGAAAATTAATTATAATTATTAATTTAAATCATTAAATTTGTGGCAGTCAACTTTCTGGAAACCTAGACAATATAGTATTAGTCTTAGAGAATTCAAAATTAAGTGGACTTTACTATGGGCGAAACCCCTCTATCGCATCCCTGAAGCGAGATAACTTCAGTTTAATTTTGACATAAAAATCAGCTAAATAATCACCCAAAATTAAACTGAAGTTATCTCGCTTCAGGGATGCGATAGAGGGTACCGCCCATATTAAAGTCCACTTAATTATGAATTCTCTAAGACAAGTACTATATTGTCTAGGTTTCCAGAAAGTAAACTGCCATAAATTTAGTGATTTAAATTAATAATTATAATTAATTTTCCAAATTTAAATGTAATCCTGCAATATTAAAATGCTTCTATTACAGTAATACTCTAGCAATTTCTTGATAAATTAAAAGAGATTTTAGTTGTTTATTTTATTTTTATCACTAGAGTGTATCCGTTCAAGCATGAAATGCAATAGTACTTTATTAGGAAATGAGGAAATTTAATACTTTAGGAAAGGACTAACTTATAAACTCAATCAATCTTCTTTATGTTATGGATATAACTATTATTTAATTATTCTACTACAGATGGGGAGTTTTGTGAAGTGGAATCAATCAAACTTATTTTTGAAGCAAATATAACATGTTAAAAACATTATGAGCCTATTACTCAGCTAATTCAACAAAAAACTAACTTAAATTGATATATTATTTAAACTATATTGCAAGATATTCGGACTTGTGAGATTTAAATTTGATGCCAAAAATAAATTCAATTTTATAATAATTTCCTAAATGAATATTATTGTTCAATGATGAATGAATGTGGATAGATTTCGTGTATACAGTATCTAAGTAAATTAAGTAGAATTATTTAGGCTAATCTATGAGATTTAATTATAAATTTTTATTTAAGTTTATAAATTTATAAAATTAATTAAATATTTTGTGAGCTAAAACCAAAATTTCTAATTATTAACTGTATTTAACGAAACCTTAATATGTTTAAATCTACAAATTAAGATATTCAAGATTTAATATTTTTAATAATTTATTGCTAAATTAATCATGAACATATTACAATTTTTACCACAATTATTTCTATGCAAACTCATTATTATTTGAAAAAAAAGATGGATTTTAGTATGAAATATGAAAACAATAAAGGTAAATTGTTTATGAAACTATCAATTTTTATCTTTCTCCCCCATTAGAGATATTTGAGAATTTAAATATGTTTTTTTCTTGGTAAACAAAAAGATATTTGGTTAAAACTTAAGCAACTCAACCACAACTCTTAAAAGTACAGTAAGTAAATTTTAATTTATATATATTTGCTTATAAATTATTTATTAGATATGCACTCAATTGACAAACATATCATCTACATAAGTAAACTCTTTATCATAATTATAGTTTTATTGTATTGTGCTCATTATTAATAGTCTATTATTTCATATTATTACGTAAGATCTCAATGATGTTAGAGTTTGTAAAAAATCAGATATCTGTTTATCCATAAATTTCATTATGTGGAAAAATATCACTTTAATTTATATATTTTGAATAGTTTTCTAAAATTTAAATTTATGGCTTTCTCGCCCAATATTTAAGAATATAAATATATGGCCACATAATTATACTATCAATAAGATTATTAAAAATTAATAAATATTTTTATGGTTTATATTTAAACACATTTCAAGTAATTAATTTGTTTTTTGAAAGTAAAAAACACACTGTACTTATTTTATTAGTTTTAAAATTGGATTAGAAGTTTGTTAAAGATATTTGAAGTTTTGCTGTTTATTTAGTAGAGAATCATGATGAATTATTAACTCAATAGACAGTTTTAAATAATTAAAATTAGCAAGTACTGCATTTTTAAATTAAGTTTGTTCGCCTAGTTAATTAAAGGATGTAAATAATGATTATTTTAACATATATTAAAATATAGGCATTGTTCGCTAAATATTGAATATTTAGATATTTTCCAAAAAAGTTCTAATTTGTTTTTTAATTGTGTTCTTAAAATTTACAAACAATATTTTAAGATTTTGAAAAACTAATCTTACATGATTTATTTTATCATTAATAAAATAATTATTTAATAAATAAAAATTTCAAGTAAGATATCCAGTCGCAATTATAAAACTTAATGAGTTTATTATCTTATAGTTTAAACTATAATGAAAATGCAATATAAATTTGACAAAAATTATAGTTTCTCATTTCTTTAATATGATTAAAGTTATTATAATTATAGTTATATTTAGGGATAGGTGTCATTAACAATTAATGCTAAAAGAATAAGCGGCAATTTGATAATTCTTTTGTAATCTAAATTTATCCCTATAAAACTATGAAAAAATTAAAGTGAGTAAATCTTTGTTTAAATTATTGTAAATAATCGTTTTGATGAAATTTCATCAGTAGTTATTGTAAATTGTCAATTTTTCCTACTTTAATACATTAAATTAGAGCATTAAAGAGTAATTATACTATTTTCCATCATTCACAAAATCTAAAGTTTATAAAAAATGATTCGTCTTAATTTTAAATTAATAATGAAAAATAATACTTCTATACTAAAAATGAACAATTATAGATATGAATTATATTGAATCAACACAAACTAAATTAAGAAAATTATATTAAACAAAATACTTTAAATTTTGAGTAAGAACATGGAAGTACAGTAATATAAAATTACTTCAAACTAATTTTGCTCGAATTAATTCTTGAATAAATGGACACTCATATTTTAAAATTAAAAATATGATTTATATATTGTTTAAACTAAAAGCATAAAAAAGTAATAATTATAATAAATCTCATTTAAAACAATTCTTGACTTAATGTAAGAACTTGCCTCGCTTACAATCAATAACTTAATTAATTAAAGTAAAACTTGAATATGCAATATGAAAACTTAAAAATACCATCCCTTTAGCACTTTATAGCGGTAAAGATTCTTAACATGATATTTTATCAATAAGCTACATTTAAATTACTAAGAAATATAAAATAAATGTATATCCTTTAAATTAAAAATGTAAAAACTATATACAATAATTTACATATATCAACATATATAAGAGTTAGTAATTGGGCAATTAGGAAATTTAAACTAAGTGAAGAAAGAACAACAATTATTTAGTATCACCAAGATCATTATCAGTGATACCTGAAACAAATAAACAATCAATCTCCCTATAAGTTTTATAATGTTTTTCGTTAACTCTAATTACTATAATTATGACTATATTATATCTTGAAAGAGAAATACTGGTTGATCATTTTGGTTTTATCTTGTATAATCTATCTATATTCTTAGATATAATTTCAACATTTTGTAAAGCTTTTCCACTAAGTCTGAAAGAATTTTTAGCATTTAATATTAGAATATCTTGTGGTGTAAATGAGATCATAAGAAACTTTTTGTGAGAATCGAGATCATGATAATTTTCTAAATATTTACTTAATCCTCAAGATAATGCCTTGTTAAATTGTATTTTTCATAAGTTAAAATTAGTCTTATCAATATTGCTTTTAAGAAGAAATTATTGCTTATCAAATATTTAAATTGTAAAATAATGTATATATAATTATATAGATAAGAACTGAAGATAATTAAAAAATTCATTTGCAATGCTCATAATTTATAACTAAAAGCTTTGTTGGTCATCTCTACCCCGTTATAATCTCACGCATATTGGCCTAGATTGTCTTTCCACTTCTCCGTAATTATATCCAAGTCCTCTTTTGGTATAGTGATACCAGATTTGCTAAATAAATAAATATGTTCATATATATGAGATTTAAAGGTTATAGTTGTGCAATAACTTTGCAAATTGATACAATTTTTTAAATGAATATCTGAAAAAATTGGTTCTCTAATTATGAAGTATCAAAAGATTAATCATGAGAATCAGGGAAATTTAAATTCGGCATATTAAAATTTAAAGATTAAATATTTTGAGAATTTTATATCTTCAAATATATAATTATTATTTTGGCTCTCAAAGCGATAAATTTTTAATAAATATTTATTGCTTTAGGAAATTTCTCAAATATCTAAATTTCTTTATAAGTATTTTTCTATTTTTGTATTAATTAATATATAACAATAGAAATTCAATTAATCATCATATTTAAGTCAGAATTATTTAAAAATTATAGGATTATTTATTTCAATTTATCAACACATACCTTTTACAATATATATCCAATAAAAAATGCGATTTTTATGAGTTCAAATAATATTATGTTAAATATTGTAATTCCTAGTATCAGAGTATGGATAATGGTATCTTGTTTTATCTAAATATTTTAATTTTTTCTGTTAATTCATCAGTTGTAATTTGGATATTACCTAAGGTTGTACTTAATAATGTTATAGTCTATAGTCATTTAAACTAAATTTCCAAAGCGATAAATTATCTATTTTATTTTTTAATTAAAAAATTTCATTTATAGGGAGATAGAAATATGCAAAAGGATGATAATATATTTTATAATCACAATCTTGTAATTCTTATATTATCAGCTCAATAGTCATAATTTCACAGACATCTTAACCAATTACTTTATTTATTTCATGTTTGCTCGTAATTTGTAATACTCTTAATACATGTTTTTTCATCATTTAGTTGATTTATCGCTAAAAATTTATATATCACTGCAAGTTCCACAATTAACTCCTCATGTCACAAATCTCTATGAATTTGTTCCCTCGTGATTCACATAATAACTCAGTTCTTGAGAGTATTCAAACAAGTCACAAGGAATAAATTTATTTTACTCATTCAGAAGACTCTATTAGTAATATAACAATTATACCAAATCTGTATCAAATAAGAATAATTTAGCGAATGGAAAAACTGCAACTTTAAAAAGTGAAGACACTTTTTAAGCTTTATTATCAAAAGATAATGAAATAGATATTTAATTAAAATTTTATGGTTCTTAATTGCGTTAATAAAATATACTTTTAATTTATATAATAAATATATAAAACATCTAATTAATTAGATGTTAATGTTAAGAGTTAATCAAAGCATTTCAAATTCTTAAAATGAACAAACATGTTCTCTAAGAAATCCTAATAAATTGATTTGAGCCTAATGACCATCATATTTTTGCTACTAAAATGGCTAAAAACTCTCCTTAATTATTAAAAGTAGAGATCTACAAAGAGAACTAACAAATCTAATTGAAGGATTAAAATCTTCTAAGAGAAAAAGTATAGCGACGTGTACAACTTAGTTTTTTTTTGTTGATTTATTGATCAATAATTGCATTTATTTTATGAAAATATTGAAAAATACTTTATGCTTATTGCAGAACAAATCCTTTTTATATTTAAGCAATTTTATTAATGATATATAAAACATTTCAACTGATAGCGATGTGATTGAATCAGTATAATATTAAGAAAATAAAGTTTATTTTTAATGATTTTGATTATAATGATAAAACAAATAATAATAGGAAATTTTTTATAAATAGATATTAATCTATAAGTTATTAGTAATCTTAATTGCCACTAAATACGAGTGGTATTAGTCATAATTTGAATTAGATTTAGTATTTAATTGATTAATAGATTTTAATAAATATAATTAGTGGTCTGATGGTCTGGCAGGGATTTTAGTTGTCTGCCGGTAAGTATATTTAAATGTATTATTATTTAATAATATTTAAAAGATAAATAGAGCCAACATACCGGAGACCACCAACTCGTGCTGAGAGTACACTGTGACCTTATAACTGCGCGGAGGACTCATTAAGAACAGTAATTGTAATGTCTCATAACCGCATCTAATTCTTTCTTAAGATACAGAACGAGGGCATCTCGGACCTCCGTAAACAGTGCCAAGCAGTCTCATGAAGGCATTCGGATCACCTTGGAGAGCTGGGATGAAACGGTGGATGGAGGGTGAAGGAATGACCGTAGAGCAAAAGTACGGCGTCGTAGACTACATTTACACGGGATGTTTCATAGTAATCACATCGAACCCTCTGACCTTTAGCAAGATGGAGCCCAAAGATGGCAATACTTTTAAGTCGAAATGTCTACTCTGTGAATCCGAAATACCGACATAGAGCAGGGAAGAGGCATTCCCTTTGACCGCGCTGATAGTAGCCCGCTTCTTGAATGCAAGATTTTTTACTCCAATAAAAAAAGAGAAGAATGAGGACATTTGAGAGAGTTAGACATTGGTAAGATACAGAGCAGGATAAATGACTAGTAGAATAATGCAGTAGTGATTATTAAAGATTATTAAATAATAATACATTTAAATATACTTACCGGCAGACAACTAAAATCCCTGCCAGACCATCAGACCACTAATTATATTTATTAAATTTTATTAATCAATTAAATACTAAATCTAATTCAAATTATGACTAATACCACTCGTATTTAGTGGCAATTAAGATTACTAATAACTTATAGATTAATATCTATTTATAAAAAATTTCCTATTATTATTTGTTTTATCAATAATGAATCAAAATTAAAGATCAATTTTAATTCATTTTATATAATTAATCTGATAACTCTAATTAATTAATAAAAGTTAAAATTACAATATATTTGAAATGTAACGCATAAGAATAGGGATTGCACCTGCTTCTCTGTCTACCATTATAATTCTTGCTCACCTGGAAAATTTGAATAAGCCATCTACCTATTTGACTATTTTGATATGTATAGAGATTAACTTCGTTCACTGCATTTCCATAAGCTTATTGGTGCCTGCAGTCAATAAGATCCTCCCATCATAGCCTTAGACTATTAAGAAAAAGCAATAATTATTCTCTAATGGACCTTTTACAATTGAGTAAATGACATACAAGTCTACACGTAGGTGGAAAGTAAAGATTTACAAATTATACTGGCAACATTATGCGTAGTTTTGGGGGCTTGGTAACAAATTGCGGAGCAGAATGATGATCTTTATACATGAAAAATTAGAGTAAAGCTAATATCATACAAAAGAAAGTTTTCAAATTATGCAAAATTAATATACATCTCTCTTATTTCTTAATTTACAGCATGATTTGTAATCTAAAGAATAGTTTATTTACTATAAGTTTACTTTTATTAAACGTAATGTTTAAAGTTTTCATTAGATTCATGAGGATTGAGATCACTACGAGTTTTCATACTGTTCTCATGAGTTTCACTATATATTAAAGGCACCCAATTCAGGAAGCTCCGCTGACATCAGAAATCTTTAAAGTATTCCTTAATGTGTTTAAAGTTTACCTACTTAAAATATAGATAAACAAAGAGGGGATGGACATCGTAGATATTAGAAAGTTTTCTCATAAATTCTACTTAATGGTAATATTTTGGCTTATCCCAAGAAAAAAAGTAAGATTATTTGACATATTTAATATAGGTGTTGCAATAGTAGCCAGCTGATGGTATTGCAGCAATCATATTCAAAAATAATTCTTGGACAATTTAAAAGAGACTTACTTAAACACATAATGCTTGCTTGTCTATGCTCCATATGACGCATGACTACATTTAGAAAAGTCTAGTAGTCAACTTAAGAAAGACAATAAGCCAAAAATACTCAAGAATTAAAACAGAATAATAAGTGAAATGAAAGAAGGATTAGGGACATCAAGCAACGAATTTCATCGAAAAGCATAACTCTCAATACTTTGGCAATAAAAAAATACAGAGGGAGATGATGACATGCCATGAAAGGACTTTATATTGCGTTTGAGTTATTAGTTTTATTATAGAGTTGGTTACAATATATACGCTAGTTATTTCTAAAAAATTGAAGTTCACTCATTACACATATATATTTTAGTTTAATATTCAAAAAAAACAAGTAAATTATATTAAAAAATATTAAATTTAATAATTTTATCAAATCTTTTAGATAAGCTAAAAAGATCTAAATAACAAGAGTATTAACAAAAGATATTAATGTAATGAAGAATTAGAATTAAAATAAGCATTAAAATATGGCTTTTAAGATATCAGATTATTAAATAGCAGTAATTTAATTGTATATTAATTATTTTATTTTGATCACATACTAAAGTTAATATTAAAATATAAAATATTTAGAAGTTAATTATATGATTTTCTATTTAATCATCAGGATATAAAGTACTTTAAATTATTGAATATTATTTGTTTAGTCTTGAGCAGCATAATAATTTTAGAATGCCTATTAGATAATTATAAGATTACAATAATAATAGTATTATGTAATTAAGACTTTTTTTATTAAATTATTGATACAAAAAAATCTTTATACAATGAAAATGCAGTTGAGAGATATATATATATATATATATATATATATATATATATATTAATAATATAATTTACACAATTTTGTGATAATAATAAAATAATAGAAATTATAAAGTTATCTCATTGTATAAAAAAATAATTGCAGGGTCCTTATTTGACCATAAATATGTAAATATATTAGTTGTTTAATAATATACATTTGAAAATAATAATCAGCAGAAATTATAATAATAAAAAAAAGGTTAGAATAAAATTGAAGTGCATATAATGTGAAATTATGATAAATAAAGAAAATAAAAAGAATTATAAATTTAAAAAATATAAACAGCAACAACAAAAAAAATTAAATATTATTAAAGAAACTAGTAAATTACAAGCAAGTAAATTTAAACAAATAAAAATATAATAGAATCTATATAGAATTTGTATAAATATATTTTATGAGGCAAAAAATTATAGGTAAAAATAAAAATTATTATACATTTTCAAAATGAAACATTTGCTACAAAAAATAATCAGAGCAAATTTTATAAAAATGAATAAATAAATTTAAGAATGATCTATTCGACTTCGCTTTGGCAAATAAAAATCTCTTCGAAATTTTACACATCCTAGAAAGCACGTTTAACCTATTTAAATTGGAATTTCATATCAACATTTTCCCAACTACCATATTAAAACTTATCCATGTCAATATTAATTTGTTAATTTAATCATTAAGTTTTATAGCTCTCAACAGCTCAAATTAGGAGAAACCAGGCTCAACTCTCATTGAGGAAAAAACCATAGTGATAGACTTAAGCGGGGGTAGTAACCATGAAGATCATGAAGATGGCTTGTACACAACAGATGAAAATCATTCCTCACTAAACAGAAACGCCAACCTCATAACAAAAAGAGTCATTTACTTAGACAATGAGAAAGAATGGAGTTCAGTGGAAGGAAAATAAAACTACGACGAAAATGATGAAGGAAGCTCATACTCCGAAAACTCAACCTAGTTTACTTACTTCAAAGAAAAAGACACTGAAAAAAGGAAGGAAGTCCTTTACCTCCCTCCTATTTATCAAGTCCAAATTTAAAATGGCATCAATGACGTCAGGGAATAAATTTAGTACTAAATAGGAAATTAATATGAAATCTCAAGTTAAAGTTTAGTACTGCATATGGATCTTGATTATAGTCTGAATTAATAATAATTATTATTAAACTGGATCCTACTAAGAGATGCAGACCATTTCTAAGGCGTAGCTTCAAGACAGATTCGATACAAGAGAATCATGCATCAATATGATTGAAAAAAATTAACAGCAAAATGTTCAACACAATCAAAAGATACTCAGAAGCCATTACTTAAATCTATGTAAAACCTAGACCACAACAGATTATTTGAAATAGTAAACATGAACAAAGACACTCTAGGCTAATACATTAAAGAGCAGACTAATTCAACAGTTGACACACCACCAGACCTTTCAGGGTCTGTAAGCTTATTTAACATAGATATCCTTAAAAACGTCACTCCTATGAAGCTAGTTGCATATCTATTAGCTCTGACTATCATGACCACTTAAACAAAGTGGAATCTTCGCTAAATATCTTTATATACACGCATACTTTCTAAAAAGTGACCTCACCCGACTAGCTACTACAAGATGTAAAATAGGCATTGCAACTTAGAATATGAAATTTTCGAGTCAAATTTTAAATTTCGACACTTAATTCGAATTCAGAGACATGGGAGAACAAGTGCAAATTATTAACTAGAAAAGAAAAAAAGAAAAGGCAGACCTCAAAAGAGAAGAAACTAAAGAAGAAAAGGAAGAGGAAGAAGAAGATGAAGACTCAGTATACAAGTAGAGAATCTCCACAAATTAACTAAAAGGGATAATCCTTATAAGCTATCATGCTTATTTGATCTGGGATCCCCAGATACCTCAGTGTGATCATATTATTATTATTAAATTATTATTAAGTTTTATTATTAAGAAATAGATGAATTAATGCAGACTTCAAGCTTCAAGGTGGAAATCCTCACATTTTATTTAGAGGTTTTAAATTTGAAGAATTAAATGAAACCATTTTCACAAATCGAGCATTCGCCTTAAACTGGATAGTATAAAATCACTTCTATTTGCCTAGGATCTCTACAATTATTTTTAAGTCTCTTCATTCTTGGTTAACACTACTATATGTCAACCATATATATAATTTATTTACTTTATACATAATAATGACAATCTCAACACATTACTTACTTCTCAAAATAAGCTTATTCTTTTTTAAATTGAAATGTTTATTTATCTAAATTTAGAATTACTTTTTTTCCTATTTTTTACATATTTATTATTTTATAATTTTACTTTCTTAAATATTTATCTATAATTGATTATTATTACATAAACTTCATATTTTTAAAACTATAAAAATTAAGCCAGAGATTATTAATTAGGCTGTTATTATTTAATAATTTGTCTAGTTTAATGTTTAAATTAGAGTTTTTAGTTTCACATTATCATTCTAATTTTTCTAATTTAATTCTTACTTTTAATAAAACTTACAATTTTAATATAATGTATCAATACACTTATTACTTTATATTTGAAATTTTCTTTTCTTAGCAACACTTTATATATTTAGACAATAAATAGTGAATATTTTCTTTTAAAAATTTTCAATTCTTTCTAGATATTATTATCATTACCACTATATTTTTATTTTGAATCTGAGGATCTCAAGCCAAAGTTGTTAATATTTAATGGAAAGAGGTTATTGATAAAAGAGATGTTTTACTGAATGTGTATTTTTGACTTATTTGATATTACCAAGAATTAATAACTTTTATTAATAATGATTTCTTATAATGAATTAAGTTTCCTAAAATGAAATATCTTCTTTTGAAAATTAAATTTATTTATCAAATGAATATGTTTAGTGTTAAGAACCAGCTTTTCAACGTAGTAAAAGTATAATATTTCAAAGATCAAGCATAAATATCAATCACTTTGATTCTTAAAGAATTGATTATGAAGGATAATCAATTTTTTTTCCCAGGAGTTTTACAGATTTATTACTTGCAAGCTCTTTAAGAGCTGTTTATTGTGAACATTTATTGGATATTTATAAAAGTTGCGATAGAAAAGCTCATGGCTTTTTAAAAGAACTAATAATTAATTATTACAAACGTTAATCTTTTTTATAAAATATAAATCTAAATTTAAGATTTATATTTTACTAACATATCGCAATTTCTACCTTATAAGGATTTATTTTATTTTCTTGTTCATATTATAAATTACTCTATCAAATCTATCTTTTAGCTACTTATAATTGATAATTTTTTTGAATAGTAATTTATTACACCTGTAAATGATATATTTCAGCAGATAGTAGCAAATTATATTTATTTCTCTAATTTAAGAATTTATGGAGACTTAATATATATACTTCTTTAAATTTTGATGTTTTATGATATTTAAATATCAATAATTAATACAATAGAAATAGTTTTAAGTTTTTTATTAAAAATAAATTATGTATTTTATACGGTCATTTAAATATACAAAATTTTTCGTCATTTACAAATTTAATCTTTAATGATAATATAAAAATAGTTTTAAGTTATAAGAAAAAACATTTTTCCTGAAGTCCTTATTTTAATCGATGTGGCATAATAAATAGAATAAAAATAATGAAATTAAATTTTATGTAGAAGATACTAAATTTGCCGGTAATATTTTTTATTGATTTAAAAAATTTAATCCGAATGGAAAAGCCAAAGTATCAAATCATTCGATTCAAGTTGTCTAGGGAATAATTAAAGCTTATTTTTTATAAATTAAGATAAACTCCTAACTAATAATAATGAAGTCATGAATGAATATATTTTATATGTTTTGTTAATTAATTATAAACTTATAAAAAGTTAAACGAATATTCCATAATTATCCATCAAAGATTACTACTTGATTTAAATAAGCAACATCAAATTGAGTGGCAAAAAGAAGAAATAAGTATTAATGCAAATTAATTGAGTTGCTTAAAAGCAACATGATATTATGACAAGAAATAATATTGAAATGTAAAGGAGAAAGAATTAGGATTAAATAGCTCAAGAATATTAGACATTTCAACATTACTACTTATTAAAAATAAAAATAAATAGTTCTAAGAAATATTCTTAAATATTAAACATTTCTTTCATTTAAAGCATTAAGTGATTTCATAGAAAGAATCCTATTCTCAAGATGAGATATAGAGATCTGTTTCAGAAGAAAACTTGTTTATTAATTAAAGACTTGGCTTTATTATTAACAGTATTATCTTTTATTATAAAATAGAAAGTAAACAATATAGGATGTTAAACCTATCATTAATTTAGATAAATTTGTTAGAAATTGTGTAAATAGACAACAATCCTTTTATATTAATAACCTGCAAGAGATACTTTAATATTCAGGATTATTAAATTTTAATATAAACTTCCCTTTATCCCTTCACTTTGCTAAAAGGTAAATCTTCATGGGAATTATAGAATATAATTATAAGTAATAAGCAATAATCTTTCAATATCGATTATATAAGATTAATTTGCTTCAACAATAATAAGTCTATTAATAGGAAAGGAGCTTAAATGTTTTGTTAAAGCATTACTTTGTATACAAATTTAATTTTTATGTATATTAATGCTTTGAGAATTTGCAGGTAACTTTTAACAAAAATTATTTAATTATTTAGCAGCAAATTTAGGGCTTTTAAGTTATGGATTATGCTTTAATTTTTATTGAAAGAATCAAATTGATAATTAAACTTAGCATAAAGTATTATTTAAACGAATAATTAATTATAACAAAAGACGCAAGTTGATCACTCATTTAAATGTTCTACTTATTGGAATTATTGAAGTTCAATTAACCTTCATACTTTATAAACTAATTTTGCAAGTAGCCTGTCCTATAAATTTTAAATGTTAATTTTTTAAAAATTAACTGGCTTTAATAAAAATTATATACTTTGTATTGAATATAATTGAGTTTATAATATATCTAATTAACCTAATCAAAGCTTTTCATTAGGGATAGACGTTGTATTTAATTAACCCAAATTATATATTCTTGAAAAAATAGGTAAAAACATAGGCATAAAATAATTTAATTTTAAAGCAGATTTGATTTATATAATTAATTTAAGGAATTATTTATCAAAATTAATAATTGCCTAGCACATTAAAAATTGCTAGATTCTAATATATTTAAATATATAAATATAATATCTATGATTCGCCTTGAGGTATGGAAAATAGATAGATGCAGCAGTGGTACCTTTAATATCAAGAATAGTGTGTATAGTTGAATTCTCTTTAAATTACTTCAAAAGATTGAAATAAGAGAATTGTCTCTCAATGATTAAACTATCATTTAAAAATTTAGTTAAATAAATAATTAACAAAATACTTCTTTTAAATTTTTAAGAATTACATAGAAAATCGGAACCCGAAGAGATAAAATGTAGGAAAACCAATTAACTCAGAGTTAATAAATTACCAAATATCTATTTAGTTATTTAATAATTATAAATTAGATAAAGATAATTTCATATAATGTTTATCAAGTATATTCATTTTTTATTCAGCATAATTTCTTCTGTTTAAGATGAGAATTATTGCTATAATTATCAAAATAACCAGCATTTTATTAATTGAATTAGGATTTTTAAATGCCTTCAACTGATAATACGCCATTCATTGTAGAGATCATTAAATTGTTAAGAATATTTTATGATATTTCACAAATATTTAACTTTTTAGCAAAGTGTTTAGAAATTTACAAGATAATACAATCGCTATATTGATTGAATTATTTTCTTTATTAGTTTATTAAGAGTAAAGGGATTAAAATGCATTAATGATATTCCTAAGTTTAAAGAAGGACATAATATTTAAAATTAAATTTTTGTGAATAATCATGCTTTTTAATTTTGATTCTAAGATTATTTTTGTTTTTTTTGAAATTACTTTAATATTTTATATTTTTACTCTTGAAAGGAAAAAGATATGCTTTATTTTTGCAAAAAGTATAGGTAAACAAGAATTCTGATTGACTACATTAATAACTCTAAAGACTCTGACAAAACTAATAGTACAGAGAAACCAAGAGAATTTTTAGATTATTATGAAAGAACTTCCGATAAAATGCAAACAAACATAATTATTGATATAAATATTAGAAATACTTATTTTTCTTTTTTCAATAGTTAGAATAAATAAATGCATAAATAAAGTATTCTTAAGTTAATCAATAACCAGCATTTAGTTTTAGAATATGCACAAATTAGCATTAAAATACTCTGTCAGAAGCTAAGCAATTAGGAATGTTCTTTATCAACTATTTTATAGTCTTAGAGAGAAATTAATATAGTCATATTGAACCTGCTAAAACAAAAAAGATAATATTTTAATCTCGCAACTTATTGATATTTTTTAATTTAAATTGAAGAGTTATAGCAACAACCAATAGCAATAACATGCTTTAATATAATTTACTAACAATATAACAATATTATTCAATCATCAATTGTAATTCAATTTAGAAAATTTTATTGCCTTTACTTATGTTTCACGCTTTTTTAAAAATATCTATCCTCTTAAGTCAAGAAACTATACTATTTTAAAGATTAAGTTAAAGATTTTGAGGGATGCTTCTAGTAAATCTATATTCATGTTTTGTTTAGAGTTTTATCATTTAATATGAAGAAACGGAGATCTTATTCTTTTTTATTTTTAGCTTAATGAACTTTAGGCCATGAAAAACTAGTAGGTAGGGAGTAGATTCTGTAAGTTCGACAATTTTAGTTGGTAACAAAAGAGATGATTACTCATAATTAAAAAGTAGTGTTTTATATTTAAAATCAATTATTATTATTTTCATACGAATTATTATTTAATTATGTTTACAAGACACTACAGGCAAGATAAATTTGAGTACTAATTATACTTATCTGGCATAGGTTCTTTCAGTACAGTGTTCTATTATTCACTTATTAAATGGTAAAAGTTACACGATAATCTTGTCTCCTTCTTTATTTATTTAGTAATTAATAATAATGCTTTATTTTTTTAAAATGACTAATTTGAATATAATTTTTCTTTAATATAAATAATTAAATTTATCTATTAAAATTAAATTGCAAGTTCATGTAAATTTAATAAAATATAAACATATTTTGAAAAAAATTGAAATATTTAGCTTATTTAAATGGAAATCTGTACCTGAAATATTTGGACATGATGCATTAGATTTTTACTTTTGTTTATATTACCAATATATGTATAAATATTATGCTTTTTTAAGCTTTCTTAGTTGATTTTGTAACATTAAGTTGAGTGTTTTGCGTGTATATCTCAATAATTTATTATTTTATATTATTTATAAAATACAATTCAAAAGAAAAAAGAAATATAGTAAGAACTACAAAACATAAATTTTTATTATCTCGACTTTAAAATAAAAATAATAAATTTTAATTACATATTATAATAATTGTCTTTTTGGAAAAATATCAAAGTCTCGCAAGGATCTTTTAACTGATAAGCATATATCTTAAATAAAGTAATAATATTAAATTGTCAAATATTATACTTTTCGTTGTATGTAAACTTCTCATTATTTTTTTTAAAAATAAATTAAGCTAAATTAAAAATTAAAATTAGCATTCATATTTATTTTAAATTTTAGATGAAATACATTATTGTAAAAGAAATTAATCTATCTGAGTTTAAATTAGTTTTTAATATCATTGAATTTAGAAGTGAATTGAAGATATTTAATTTTTATTTATTGATTTATTAATTTAGCAGATCATTTCTTAGTCATTATTTTGGGATGTTATAAAAAACAGGTTATAATAAATTTCTTTTATGTGCCTTAGATTAATCAGTACTATTATATTGAACTTATTTAATTAATTAAAAAAATTAATTACTTTTTTGGCTATTCTTTATATTTTTTTAATAATCTAAACTAGCTTTTATGTTTTATGAAAGTAAATGTTTATTTAGCATTTATTTTACTGGCCCGATTAGATTCTCATCAGAATCATAGAACATTCTTGTAAAAATCTAGTCATAGAATATTCATTAATCTATAAATTAATAATTACTATATTAAACAATCATATATGAATATTCCTAATAATATATATATATATATCAATTTAATTTTAGGAAACTGTTGTCAAATGCTTTAAATAGTTATTATATATAAATTGAGATAAATACATGCAGAACTATAATTTCTTATTTGAAGTAATGCTTTAAAAATAAAAAATGAATTAAAAATATTTTAATAAGATAGTTATTATTTAAATAAACATTATTATTATATTAATAATTACTTTTAATCATAGCTGATATTTTCATACCCAATCCATCGGATTGTTATTGAATGTAATACAGTTTAATAATCTTTTATTGTACAGAAAAGATCATTTAAAATTAAAAAGTAAATTTAATATTTTATTTTAGACAATTCGTTTTATTTTCTAGATTTTATAAGCATAAAAAGTTTGAACAAGATATTTTATATATATATTAATTATTTCATTTGTTTTTTTGTATTTATTTATCACTGAATTAGCTCGAATATAGGTTAATTAAAACAATATATAAAGTATTCATAGTTAAATATATCTATAATACATAGAATATAGTTGTTAAGCATAACAAATATAATCTTTCGTGAAAACTTTTTCTAGGCATCTTATTTCATTCAAAAGGATTAATAAACGGGTGCCTACACAAACGAGTCCTGTCTATTAAAAAATAGTACATTATTGCTAAAACATAAAAGTTTAGGAATTAATTCATTGAGATGAAATGTAAAAATTAATGACAGAAATTATTTAAAAAGAGCAGTTATACTATAAATCTACAAATTATTTATTATAATTTTTATTAATTTAACTATTGTTTTATTTAATATTCAAATTTTAAAATATAAATTCTGTTTTAGCAGACATTAAAATTTAAATTAGAGGTATTCTATAAAGTAATATGGCAATAATAGAAGATTTAACGTTGATTGAAATATCTGAAAATATAATATTATTGAATTTAATTTTTTAATTCGAATCTTATATTATCAATAAATTCTAAAAATAAATAGATGCTAAAAAAGATCTGCAAAACGTAATGCTAAACTCTTTAAAATTTGCATAAATTAAGTCATCATTAAGGGTCTATTAATTAAATACTTTCAGAATATTGTATTTTAAATTTATAAAATTATTAATTGTGGAGCAGATATTTTACAAATGCAATCGATTTTATTGAAATCTAAGTCATCTTTAAATTTGTATTATTAATTTTTTTCAATTTAAAGTTTTTAAAATATGTTCTACATAACTAGTTTTTATTATGCAAACTTAATTTTTAATTACATTTGATTTAAATTCTTTTAACTTATCAAACTGAAACCATAAAAAATTTATCATTTAAAGATAAAATTGCCTTATTGCTAATTATGATAAATTTAAACTAAACTTAAATACTCATATATTTTATTATTACTTTGAAATTTTTTTGGTAATCTCTCTTATAATTTTGCATGACAAACAATAAAGTGATTTCATAATTATATATAGTTAAGTATTTATAAAGTTGAAGCAATATGCCAATAAGTCTAAAATAGATTTCTTTTAGATTGAAGAAAGAAATAGAAATTAATTTAGCCTACTAAATAAGAATTCAATTTAAGATATCCTTACTACCATTATCAAGAGTTTTCTTGACAGTTATATACCTTATTTAATTAATTGTAAATACCATTTATAAAAGTTTTTGTTAGATCTAATGTTTACACTAAATTATATTCAGATAATTATTCACTGAAAAATAGCATATTTCAATGAGGTTTAATTTTAACACAAATAACATAATTATCCATGAAAAATTGCAAACTATGATAAGTTTCATAAATAATTTAAATAATTTAAAGCAATACATCTACTGCTGCCGGGGTTATAAATGATTTAGAATAGAGTTATGCTATTAATATTATAAATTTCTTTGCCAATTGAATTCTGTTTCATTATTGATTTAAGAAAGAATTAGTCAGAAATTAACTTAAATTTACAACAAACTTACTGCTAAAATCATCTATATTCATAAATTATAACTAATTATCAATAACAAAATCCTTACAAAAAATTGAAAAAAGATACAACAAAGTTCTCTCTATAATTCTCTATTTCACAATAATTAAACAAACAATCAAAAAGAATGAACTACAAAAGATAAGGAAGCAGTATAAAAATAATTGGTTGACAGATTAAAAATACTGGGAAATTTAACCTTTTATTAGAATATTTGAGCATTTCAAAATAATTTGTAATTAACTATATTTCTTTATCTTTAAAATTATGTTAAAGCAGTTGTCATGTTAATATATATATAATTTAATTCATATATTTGCTGATAGTATTACAAATTATCTCTAAGAGTAAATATTGTAAACATATTTGTTCTTTTAAGTGTAAACGAAGAGTAGGTATTTCTGGGAAAATCAATAGACACAATAATTAATTTAATGTGTAGAGATATATAAATACAATAAAAAAATCATTTGAAATCTTTAATATTTTATAAAATCTGCAATTTTAATAATTTAATTTTATGGCAAATATATAAATAAATTAAATGAAATATAAGTATTATACTTTATTGATTGAGTTGATCTCCTCCACATTTAAATAATGACTCCTGTGTTTTAACGTGAAGCCAAACTTTCTCCTGTTTATATTGGTTCATGTGTACCTAAATTTTTTATTTTAATCATAATAAAATGTAGTAACAGTTATATTAAGTACCGTTATAGGACTTTCAAATAATATTATGATCTTTTAAAAGCAACTTTCTGATTAAATTCAATTATTTTATACAATTATGTAAATAATCATTTCGTAACTAAAGTTGAAAATACTACTCTCAATTTAATCTCTTATTAAAGAGCACCCAAGAGAAAAAATAGAGAAGGAATTTATAACATATGAAAGCAATTAAGCGAACTAGTCGAAGAAGTGCCAAAAGTGGAAGAATTCTTCTTCATCAACAAGATGAATCACTAACAAGAAAGGAGAGAGGAGAACACATTTAAGGAAATCGCCGATAAGGCTTAGAAAAACATACTAGAAGGAGTTAAGGAACAATAACAATCAATAGACAACTGTGAGGAAGACAGTGGACATCAACAGTAAGTGAGGAGAACAAACATTAAAGAGTGAATAGCGGAGAACAGCAACCGACCACATATTCGTATGAACCGATTTTACTTTTGGGTAATAATCGAAAGTTTTAATTTCATATTTTACTAATACTAAAATATTATTACTTTTCATTGTTTATATTAATCAAATTGAAAAATTCCACAATGAATTTACTCATTGTTGAATTTTCCTCCTTTTTCTAATTTTATTATACATTTTCAAAAATCTGATTATATTGTCCTCTAACTAACTTTTTTTGACTTTCTTGTATTTGTAGGTGGAGGATTAAAAATTATTATCAGTGCAGACTTGATTAGGTTACAACAAAATATAAAATAATTGTGAAAAATTAACATAAAATAATTAGATTGTAATTTCAAATGTAATCAGATATATTAATAAGTCTTCATTTATAAAACGTTAATTAGCAGACTTATTTTATTTAATTTTAAACAATTTATTCTTAGATAACTTTAAATTGAATATTCTTACAAAACATGATAATTATTGCATTTATGACCACTTTACAATTAATCTTTTTAAGTTAATATTCTGAACTATTGAAGTTGAATGATTTTTTATTCATATTTAATTAAGTATTCTGTATTAAATATAAATAAAATCATCTACTCTGGCATGAAGGTTGAACTTTCTGATTTTGTTCTTTTAAGGCATGCAGTGAATTGATTCTCTGTTTGGTACAATAATTTAATATTTATCTTAAATTTTATAATTTATTATATTTACTTTTGAAAAAATATTAAATTTCTAGTCTGTTTATTAGGCATTACTTCTGTGATTTAGTATTATGACGTTGTGAACTCATAATTAGAATATTAAAATTTTAAGGAAGTACTCTTGATTAAATTTATATTTAGAATATTTTTGGTCTTTGCAGATATTATTTGTTTTTTTATCCAACTCATAATATTTGATATTAAAGAATAATTAATATATTATTTTGAATGTAAATTATTCAAATAATAAAAGTTGCTTGTTATCATAGTCACAAAAGACAAAGCCTTTATAATTTTGATTAATTAATTATCTTAGCAATCATTAATCTTAGCATTAACTCTAATATAAGTATTTAAAATGATTTTACACTTTATATCCTCATTGTCCTATTCATTTTATGCAAAGTTTAGTCTTTTTGGGACAATCTTATTTATATTGGGAGTAATTAGTTATGAAATAATATAGTATTATACTAATATATATGTTTAATTGAACCCATAAAAAAGATTATAATGCTTTGTTATTCCACTCTTGAAGAAATAGCAGAAATTAATACAAAAACAGATAGAATAAATTTTTTTTTTATCATTAATTCTTAATTATCCAAAACTTTCCAATACTAACTTTTATTTATAAAAACTAAGGTTATTATTTTTTAAGTTAATTAAAGTCGAGAAGTTCTATTGCAACTATTAATCTTCATATCTTGAAAGTTAATATTTAATGAGATAAATTTACTAAGAGCTAATGAAGAATAAATTGCATCAAATATAGTCGAAGAACAATATGTTAGTGTTAATATCTAATACAAATACTTAATGATATAGAAATAGAGGGAGACCTTTTAACTGCCTTACTTTAAAGATGAAGATACTATACAAAAAGTATATGTCAAAAAATAATCTTAATTTCAATTATGGAACATAGAAAATTATCATAAATAGCAAATCTCTTTAAATAGCAAAATAGTTTCACATTTATCCACTAAAGAATGATAATTCAAATTAAAGAATTAGTAAAAATCGTTTAAATTTGAATGCATGATTAATTTTAGATAAAAATTCTCATAAAAGACACTCTATCAGATTCTGGTTAAATCTAAATTGCTTAATTTTAATTTTTCTTGGACTAAGATAAGCTTTTGTATGCAGCCTCCCCGACCAATTACTTTAAGTCATCGAGAGTCTCTTCAACATCCTGCTCTTTTTAGGTGTCGGAAATCGCTTCAAGTAGAGCTTTGCTGAATCTCTTTTTTTATAAATAAGAGCTACTAGTTGCTCGAGTTTATCGAACTTTTCAATAGATATCTACTTAAACTTATGCAAAACCTGTTACTTTGGCAAGTTAGATACTAGAAAATATTTCGACTGCATTGCTTCCATACTCCTCAAGCTTCTTCCCCTCATTTTTAATATTGACTCTCCAAGTCGATTTCGCATGCTATGAATATTCAAGCATCAGCTCTAAACCTTGTATTACACTCATAGCTCTCATTATTACCGAGGATTATAATTCCATTTTACCATGATTGAATTTTCTCCAAGGTTGATAGAGAGATGCCCATTCTTACCTTGACCAAATCCATTTAAGAAGTCATGTCTCGAATAACAGACTTCTCATGATCGTTACAAAAGATTATGATAGGACTTGCGGGGCAGCATTCCTTTATTTCATCTTTTAATTTTGTGAGTCTATCATCGACACGTGAGCATACAATGACTTCTCCTCCCTAATCTTGACTCATTGAATGCAAAAATTCGTATTCACTTTTGAACTTTAGAACTTTGGGTGATATACACACTTGAGCAAGGACTCTCTGTATGCTTAAATCGCAAGTCGCACTGAACAAGTAGGACTTGCTCAATCCTAAATCCCAAAGTCCATACATTTTACCATCATAGTACAGAAAGGGATGCTTCCACGCAATTTTATCAAATTCATCAATGATTAGAACATCGTAAAGCTTCTTAGTTTTGTAAAAGTTTTCTATAGTCTTTATCTGCAGCTAAATTCATCGAGGTTGAAGAAATTTCTAGGTTTGTAATTTAAGGATTTGATCTGGAACAATGATAAGTACTTTCTTGCCATGTTGAATCCAATAACCCCTGAATCCAAGTTTTTCCAGATGCAGTTAGCATTTAGACTTAGATGTTATTCTTCTGATGATTCAAAATTATTGCAGATATTGACGATTAGTAAACTGAATGCTTGTAATCATTACAAGTTTCCTACATTTATTGCGAGCATCTAGAAATTTCATCAATCGACACTCAGTGATCAACATTCGCAGTCTTTGAAAACTCTTGCAAAATTTACTGAGTCTTGGTTACAATCTCAGATTTTAATTTTTAATTTTTGAGAGCTAGAATATACCTTACTAAGCTCAGACATCCAGAAAGTCTCATCTTGTTCAAATATTTACTCTAACTAGTCGAGTTCAAAGTCCTTCACAGATTAAAGCATCAATACTAATCGCTCTAATTGCAAGTTGATGTGCGGGCGCATAGAGAGCATCTTCATAATAATTCTCCTCTTTGAAAATACTCCTATAAGCTCAGATAGCATACCTGAAGGATTCTGCTTAACCTTCGTAATTGAAATCAAGGTAATCAGATCTTCTCTGAAAAGTTTGTTGAACTTTTGTATTGTTGAGATTAAGTCATTGTATAGAAAATTATTTTTGTTTTTGACGATTATTTCAGCTTCTTTTTATTGATTCCATTCTTGATATGAAACTATTTGACGATCTCCAGGTTTTCTGGAGAATTAGTAGTCTACAGCGATTAAAGAGAATTCAGATCAAGCAATAGAGCTATCAACCCAATTGTAATTGGTTAGCTGTTATCTTTTAGATGTCTGTTTATTGATGATGCCATCGTCCCTAAAATTATTCTCTCCGCTTCATCAAAATGTTGAGTATCAACGCTATGGTTTAAATATCGATAAAGCGTGTGAATCAAAGTTTGACTATCCTATGGCAACTCTTTAATAGAAGTAGAGGCAGCCAAGTGAAACATTAGGATTTCTGATTGGGAGTAACTCTTGAGTTCCCTCTCAATTTGTTAAATCTACCTCGTTTTGAACAATTCGATTACATGCTTTTATTATTGTTAAAGCTGAAAATCAATACATTCAACATATAACTCTTTATCTTGGATAAGTGACTAATTTATTTTTTGGACAAAACTATGCTAAAATTCTTATTCAAGCTCTTTAAAATGCTGTATGAGGAAGAATGATAATTTTTAAATATCATTGAAAGCTTAACTCTCTATCATAGGTCTGTCGCTTGAAGTGTTGGCTCTTGATCTCTGATTACTTTTCTTTGTTTTGAATGGTTCCTCTTAATCTGATCCTCATTTCTTTAAATATGAGTGTCCCTTGATCTTAACTGCACCAAGAGCTCGAATCAGAGATTATCTATTGACTAGGAAATATTTTTTTATTAGTTCACGATCTATTTCGTTTAGTGAGAATTCCGATAGCTTTGGATGGTCTTGAATGTCTTTATAAGTTTTTTTGTATTTGTTGGTTATCAAGCCCAAAATTCTTTTAGACACAGAACATGGGCCTTAGGCTCAAGTTGATCATAAAACTTTTTAAACTCAGGATAGGTTTTCTAGATTTTTATTTGATTATATTTGCATTTGTACTTTTACTCTCTTTTGTTAAGGTCTGATGTTTATTTAGATACTCCTGACAACGTAGAATTGGTTGCTGACAGCTTTGATTAAAATCGAGAATCATCACTATCGTACATTGATTCTGAAAAGTCGCTCAATTTCAAACTATGAATTTGTGGATTATTTTTATCTTAATTTAAGTTTTAATCTCTCAATCTTGATATAAAGCAAGATATATATAGAATAGATAATAGGGGGGAGGGGTTGTCAGATCTTATATTTGACTACAATTTTTTCTTTAAAAATTACAAAAATCTCCTAAAAAATCACAATAATCACTGAAAATCACAGACCAAAAAAATAATCACAACCTCCCCTTACTTTTTTTGAAAATCGATACTTCATTTAATGTTTCCACATTCAGAAATATTATTTCGATTAAAAGGGCTATTTTCCTTAAAGTTAAGGTAAGTATTAATATTTTATTTTTAATTGGCTATAGGTAATATCATTTATGGAAATGAATTCCATCAAAAGACAATTTATCCAATTTCAAATGAATGATAGCCAGGCTGAGGATAGCATCCTAAGGAATACCCCTCACGAGCTGGCTGGAAAGTTCAAGTACAAGCGAGACATCTACACCTATCTTACTGAGATTCGTAACTTATTAGCTTTTAATTATTTATAGTTGGGTGCTATATGCTACCAATCGACGGAGTCAACAGAGAACACCTGAGATTAATTTTTAAAGGAACCAAGAAACTTTTAAAAATGGATCAGATCAAGATGGTGAAGGTGCCAAAGTATGATGAACTCTCGATGAGACAGCTATACATGCAAGTATGTGACGATCTAGAGTTGAGCATCTGATTGCTTGATATGCCAGAAAAATTCAAACCTATAGACAGACAATACTTCTTCAATGTTCTCAACACAATTCAGCCAGAGTATCTCTCACACATTATCAACAAGTCAAGGAGAAACAGGAATAGTGCGGATGATTAAGGATAAAAGAACGACTTTATCCTAATCTCTAATGATTGGTTCTCACAGCTAACAAGCCATCCCTTTATCTCAAGTATCTTACCCTACTTTAAACTTATTATTGTTAAAATAGAATAGAATTGGGAAAATTTAAAAAATAAATAAATAATTCAAATCATAATAATATATGTTCTGACCGAGACCCCCCTCCTACCCCCCTCCCCCTCAACCGAGACCCCTCCCCCCCCCTCAAACTTAGAATCCCTTTTTATTATAGTTTTTTTATGAATTTATTTTTTACTCAGAATAAATCTCTTGCCCTTCGGGCAGATATTACTATTTAAAATATATTTTGATAAGTTCCACTACGTCCGTCTACGTTTTTTTTAAAACATACTCCCATAGGGAAATATTTATAATAAGGTTTAATTTTGACTATCATGATTAATAATATGATTTAATTGATAGACATAAATTTGAATTCAAAATTTTTTATAACTTAAATCACTTACACTCTACTATATTATACAGTAAAAATTAATATAAAAATTTTTCCTATTATTTTTAACTTCATTTAAATATAAATTTTTTTTTATTATTACTTATTTAGTTAATTACTATTAAAATCTTATTTCTTAAGCTTAGTTTATTGAAAAATTAAAGACAATTTTTTATGTTTAGGATTACCATTTAAATATATATATATGAATAAAATTTCATTTTAATAGTAATTAACTAAATAAGTAATAATAAAAAAAAATTATATTTAAATGAAGTTAAAAATAATTGGAAAATTTTTTTTATTAATTTTTACTGTATAATATAGTAGAGTGAAAGTGATTTAAGTTATAAAAAATTTTGAATTCAAATTTATGTCTATCAATTAAATCATATTATTAATCATGATAGTAAAAATTAAACCTTATTATAAATATTTCCCTATGGGAGTATGTTTTAAAAAAAACGTAGACGGACGTAGTGGAACTTATCAAAATATATTTTAAATAGTAATATCTGCCCGAAGGGCAAGAGATTTATTCTGAGTAAAAAATAAATTCATAAAAAGACTATAATAAAAGGGGATTCTCGGTTTGAGGGGGGGAGGGGGTCTCGGTTGATGAAGGGGTCTCGGCTGAGGGGGGAGGGGGGGTAGGAGGGGGGGTCTCGGTCAGAACAAATATATAACTGCCACTAATTGCAAATCCTTGTAGATCAAATTTGGTTCAAAATGCTAACAATTAGATTTGGCTCACAAAACTTTTTGACACATTAGACACCGTGGCTTAATATTTCTTCCCTTGTATTATAGGGCGATTAGACACCTTTGACACAGTTTTTTAAGTTAAAAGTCTGATTATTAAAATTTGACACCTTTGACACCTGTCAAATTTAGATTGTTTTTGACATCAGTTATTAGAAGTGATTTATATTTAAATACTTACGGTTATTAATTAAACTTGCGGTAATGGATTGCACAGCTTACGCTCTATTGCAGTATACTATGAGAAGCGACGGGTGTCTCTATTGCACATTGACTGATCTGGTTTCACCTGCGTATCTGTGGCTACAGTGGCCATCAGAAAGGATAGTGCCTCCTCCGGTTGTTTCTGTGGCTTACGTTGCTTGTTACAACGCTGGCTTGAGGATGCTTAAGACAGAGAGTACTGGCTCAAGAAAAAAATGAAAGTTCCCTAGAGCTGATGGTGGGATTTGTGGCACTATCCCTTCTGATGGCTACTGTAGCCACAGATACGCAGGTGAAACCAGATCAGTCAATGTGCAATAGAGACACCCGTCGCTTCTCATAGTATACTGCAATAGAGCGTAAGCTGTGCACTCCATTACCGCAAGTTTAATTAATAACCGTACGTATTTAAATATAAATCACTTCTAATAACTGATGTCAAAAACAATCTAAATTTGACAGGTGTCAAAGGTGTCAAATTTTAATAATCAGACTTTTAACTTAAAAAACTGTGTCAAAGGTGTCTAATCGCCCTATAATACACGGGAAGAAATATTAAGCCACGGTGTCTAATGTGTCAAAAAGTTTTGTGAGCCAAATCTAATTGTTAGCATTTTGAACTAAATTTGATCGACAATGATTTGCAATTAGTGGCAGTTATATATTATTATGATTTGAATTATTTATTTATTTTTAAAATTTTCCCAATTCAATACTATTTTAACAATAATAGTTAGAAAATCGGGTAGGACTATGCAGCTCTTGAAAGCTTCTACTAAACTAATAAAAGCGAAAAAACCTTAGTAATCGCCTCCCAAAGTTTTGTCCCTTGAGCGGTTCAGAGGAATAGAGCATGCATGCCTCAGCTAGCAAAGTAATCAGACCAAGCGATGGGTCCCGACTCATGGATTCAAACACTACAATCTTTGAGTTTTAATCCGATGCTGGCACCATAAACAACAACACAATGAGATTTAACATATGAGCTTTTAAAAGCATAATTTAAATTAACATCATTAATCAAACTTCAACATTTTCTTCCTGCATATATTTATTATAATCCCTTCATTGATACTGCAAAATGCTTACTTCTAAACTCGATTTGGATAAAAATATTTATCTTGTCCAACTATCTTCATCAACCTCTTGAATTAATTATTAAGCACCCAAAAATAATTCTATATAAGGTTGTATGAGGCGAGTATTGTCAAGTAAAAATGTGAGTGATGCCGAGATCCTCAGTCAAAGCTTTGATCTTCTTACTGTGATGCACTCTTAAGTTGTCAAGAACCACAGCAAAAATATTTTTTCAAGTTTTTTGCATGTAACCCTATGATAAAATCATAAAACTTTTCAATGCCCTTTGACCGATCTTAATTGTAGTAGAGTTCTAGGCCTCTGTCAGCAGATACTCCTGCAACTACAGCAATAATATTCGTTAATTTTTGTTTGTCTTTCACTGTAATATTCATATGTCCATTGCTAAACTCTTGCTTGAGGCTAGTGGATTATGTAAACATCACCTCATCTCTGAATACTACTTTCCTTTCTTCAAGTAGTGCATTAATTAGCTTGCCTCTCATCTCTTAAAATAGTTCTTATGTTTTCAGTTTCTAAGTAGGACTCATGTACTTGCACAAACTGATCGACTTTTCTCTTAATCCCTTTTTCCTTTTGAATTCGGGAAAGTTTTGTGGGAGATATTCTAAGTTCTGGAAACTTTCTGTGGAACATCACACTCCTCTTCCCTAGAGTCATTCCTGCCTGAAGCTGCAAAGTTTCCTAGCTGGCTAGAAATTGAATGTTATCATCAGATAGCTTAGCAGGTTTCAAAGCTTAGTTTCTAGAATCCTTGTGCTAATTTCAGAGAGTGCAAATAAATTTCACCATTGAGCTTGGCATACCTGTAAGATCACTTATTTATAAGTAACTTAGGTAAATTGCTGAACATTTCACTAGATCTAATCATTTGAATTTTAGATACATTATCAAATCCTGTAAGCTTGAGAAATCTCTTAATTTGTTCATCATTCCGCAAAATTTTCGATAAGTTGGTTGAAATTTGCTGTATTTAAATTAAAAATTTTGAATGAATTACCTGATGCTCTGATTGATCATTTTGAATTAGTTAAACTTGGGATGCAAGGCATACAAATTCTTTAAGCACTCTTTGCTTTTTCAATTATATTAGCAGCCTTAGCATTATATGAAAAGCTAAAGGCAAAAATAGGTCGACTTTGCATGAATCTTCCATTGAAAAGTTGAAACCTATAAAACTTGTAGACTTCTTATTGAAAGCCAGAAAAGTTTAAAATTAATTGCTCCTTAGCTTTGATATTTCATTCTACATATTAGCACTTGACTCCATCAATACAGCAAATCTTTCAAAGTAATGTCAGATTATTCTTATTCTTTGAAATCTCCCAGAATCTCCGTGACCTCCGGAACTTGCTAGACTTGCAAGAACTCCGAGACATCCGGAACCTGCGAGACTGGCAAGACCTTCGAGACTGGCAAGACCTGCGAGACTGGCAAGACTGGCGAGACATCCGAGACCTCAGGGATATCCAGACCTGAGAGACCTCCAGATTCCCCCTCTCCTCCAGTTATATATTCAGGCCTTAAATAACATTTATAGAGGACCTAGCCATAAAAGTAGCATTATGAATGAAGTCTAGAGTTGGGATTGACACAGCAACTCATATTCTTTGATATGCTAACTGTTTATTTTAATTGAGCTCTCAATTATTTCTGATTTAACTCTCATTATTAGCCTACCAAAATAGGCACATCAACTCTGCTGATTACAAATAGCTATTCAATACCTAGCTTTTAGGAATTGATGGTTTTCAAATAAGTAGCAAACACTCTAGATTTTGTGTTATTAAAGTTCCTTTATCACAACAGTTCATCAGATTCCTCGCTAAATGAGATGACTTTCAAATCCCCAATCTCAAGAAACTTCCAGATTCATGAATGAGCTATCAAAATTTAAGCAATGCAAAGGAAGAGAAAATAAAAAATTTCTTTGAGAATGGCCTCGGACTGTGTCACTTTATCTCCATTATGGAAGTCAGCTGAACCTCAATCCTTTCTTAGCTATAGGAAAGTAGATTTTTTCTTGAGAGATCGTATTTATAATATTGATTAAAGTTTCTGTTTCTTCAAATTCAAAAATTTTAGACTAAATGTCCTTATAATTTAATAAAATTCTACTTTTTTATAGAGTTTATCGATTTTTGTGATTTATGTCAATAAAATATGGGAAATCAATAAATATTATAAATATGAGCTTGAAATATTTGATCTAAAAATTACTATGCATGTTTGATATATGTTTTTAAGTAACATATTATTTTTAGAAAGCTATTATAACTTTATCCACATCTTTTGATCTTACTTTTAACACAATATAATTGATAAAAACTTTAATGATAATTTAATTATTTATATCTATAACGCAGTATTTAAATTTACACTCAAAATAAGAATTTATTAAATTATACAAATAATTGTTTTTAGTTTGTATACGCCATTATAAATTATCAATATTTAAGTTTAATTCTTCTTCGGTAGTTTCATAGAAGTAAGTGTATAAATTGATTAAAATTTACTGCTCAATTAAGATGATTAATTAAAATATAACTTAGAAGAAAAATAATGATATTTTATTTACAAATTTAATTTCAATAGTGCTAATATTATTATAATAAAACAAAATTGAGCATATAATATTAAATTGTTATAAAATTTTAATTTCCTTTAGGTCTCCATAGTTTTATTAAAAGAAATTTGTAAATTATCATATTTAATAAATATAATATAATGTTAGCAAAGATGCTGATTATTCAATAAAATTGTATCTAAAATTGTTTTATTTCTGCATTACTATAACAGGAGAAGCGATGAGTAATGAAGGAGTCGCTGGAAAAGAAGGCGCAACAACAAAAGACGTATTTATCATGTATTTAAATGAGAATGCCAAAATAGTTGTTCATGGACTCTTTATAAATTCAATCAATTTTAAATTTTAAATTAAATATATTTTACTAATTTATGATTAAATATCATAAAATATGAATTTATTAATTTAGACTATCATTATTATATTAGAGTTACCCTTTATCATTATAATTTTATCATTTATAATGTCATCATTTATTGATATTGCTTGATAATTGCCACGATATCATTTTATTAAGCCTAATATTCTCATAGCAAAGGAATTAATTTTATTTTGTAAATAAATTTTTAGTTAATATCGATTAATATGAGAAATATTATATTAATTAATAAATAAGATGCTAAAATATTAATTGAGAAGTCAATTTTAATTAATAGATTACATTTAGGTATAAGAGGTATTATTAGATAATTTATATTAATATTAATAACTATGAATAGTTCATATATCTTAATGATTAAATTAACAAGTTAATATATACAATAGTAAGCTTGAGTTTGGTAGTTGGGATAGTGTTGATATGAAATTGATAGCATGCATCCTTATTTTTTCATTAAATTTTATATGTATATAAACTTAGTCTTATATTACTCTTATATTATAAAGCTCTTTTAATAGTTAAATATATTATAAATTTCTTTAAATCTTTTTAATTTATATTAATTTTCTAAATTTTTTTAGCTCAATAAATATTTTAAATTATAACCATTTTTGGTTGACTCATTTTGCTATTTTATCATTTTATATTATTGTTTCATTTAAATATATTTGACCTAATGTAAATTTATTCTTCATCATTTTACGGTTTGTTTTAGAACTTTTTTTTGTGAATTTCATGAAAGAATGTTAATTATATCAATGGTTAATATAAAATTAAGATGCAGATATTGCCTAAGATAAATCTATTAACAAAGTAGTTATTATCATATTATTGCTTTTACTTTAAAGTATTCCAACTTTACTATTGACAAGTCAGGTACATAAAGCATTTAAATTTAGAATGCTTTTTGCGTTAAAAATGGATGTCTCATGCATCTTCAATCAGGTGAAACTAGATTTTTATTTATAGCACTTATAAGCAGAAATCAATACCAAGCCATTTGTATTTCAATCATATTATGCTTGCCAGTACAAATCTTCAAATGTTATTTATCAACTTTAATATATTCCAGAATATGTTAGTTTAAACTTTGTAGAAATGAAGACAATGAAATGATTAAAAACTTTTTAAAAGAGTGATAACTTATTTACAAAACTTTTTAACAATATAAAATAAAAATGTATAAATAAAATTTATAATTAAAGTAATCAAAAATAATCTTAATAAATAGAAGTAGCAAAGCCATTCTACACATAATAAAAAACATTTTGAATTTTAAATTCATTTGAAATCAAATTCATAATTATAATTAAAATCTCTAATAATATTACAATGTGAGAAATATTAAATTGAATTATTTTTAATAGTCCATTAATAATATCTTTATTTTTATTTAATAAATATTATATTTAATAAATAAAAACTTTAGATGAATCAAATTAAAGTTTTCTTATTTTTATAAAATGAAAGAAGGATAAGAATAGCTATGAGAGTAAATTATTATTTAATTTTTATAGTTTTTAATTTCGTGAGTGATTTAATATTATTATTTTTAATTTATTTTAGTGGAAACAAAAATCCTAATAAAAAACAATAAAGAAATTCATTTATTAGAGAGATAACTAATTAATCAAGGAATGCAAAATATGATTTAAATAAGTTGGAAGAATTAATTTATAAAATAATTAAATAATGAGAAGAACATTAAATAAACAAAATATTTATAGCTGATTACTCTAAAATCTAGAATTTATATTAGAAAAAGGCTTGATTCTTTAAAGATTGTAATAAATTTAGAATAAATTATTATATCTTCTTTAAATATTCAGCATTTCTTATATAATTATTAATCAAATTTCTTATTAGTTGCCATTAAAACTCAGAAAAGAGAATTTTATGGTCCATTTGATCAGATAAACTTGACAAATTAAAATTTGATTAAGATTTTCTTGATAATAACTCCATCAATGAATGATTTCATAATTATCGATTAAGATATGATTAATGAGTAAGAAAGGGAAAAGAGAGATGCTGCAGTAGCTAAAAGATTCCATGAAACTTTGCTTAGAGTATAATTTATTAATAAACAGAAAATTAACAGATCATAATTTAATATACATATGAATAGAGAGACCAGAATATTCACAGAGGTTAATTACAGCCATAAGTAGCAGTTTATCAAACTTAGCTTGGTAATTATATCTCAAATAAATCGACAACCACTTTACATAAATTAATTATTAAAACATTGGACAATTACTATTACAATTTTTAAAGCTTAGTTGAATAATTTTATAGAAAAATATTATTATGAAACATTAATATGGGAAATCAAATTAGCAAGCGAAAAAATAGATGACAAGATAAATTAGTTGATATTAAGAACAGCATTGACTTCAGTAAATATAAGTTTTAAAGTCAAATATAATATTCATGAATATATTGTATTTTTTTATAAATAATTTTACTTAAATAATTCTGTCTATAGTGTTGCCAGAACAAATGTATCAGATAATTTGTGTAAATTACTCTTAAATGTTAATAATCAAAGATACACAAAAGATGATTTTTATCTGAGATAAATGTAATTCTAATTTTATTAATACAATTTAACTATATTTAATTTTCATCGTAACACCAAAAATGTATTTATATATATATATATATATATATTGAAATTATTGCACCAAAAAAACTCTAGTTAGCAGTAACTATAGTTATTAGTAGTGAAATATTAAAAGTAAAATAGAAAATAAATAAATAAGGCACTCACGAATAATACATAAAATTATTGAATTGAGTTCTCCAAATTGAAACTACAATTTTCATATGTGAATTTATCACCTCTTGCCATTTTATTTCAATAATTTATATAATTTTAAATATTATAAAACCCCGTTAGTCAATTAAGAATGAAGATTGGGGATTAAGAATAATGAAATTAAGAATTAATTATAATTGGCTGAAATTATATATAATTAGGCTAAAAACAAATTTACGCACCCTAATTGGTTTATTTTATAGAGACAATTAATCGAGCCAATGGCTTTAATAATTAGCCAAAACTTTAATAATTTACGCCAATTATAATTAATTCTCAATTTCATTATTCTTAATACCCAATCTTCATTCTTAATTGACTAACGGGGGTTTACTATAAAATCAATTGAATCTAGGTAGTCACAGATTTTTTAATGTTCAACTATCCATTTAAGAAGAAAAAACTTATATTTTTTGATAATAACCAAAGGTAAACTAAGTTCAATCAGATTCCTTTTAGTTTGTGTGAAATAAGCTTCTTTAAATCTAATTCAGTTTAATTATGTGCTAAAAAACTATGAACTAACTAAATGTAATTCAGTACAAAATCTAGATTATCGTTTCCTCTTTCTGTGTCTTCTAGCTTTCCTTCATTCAGGTAAAGTGTTGATTCTTCTCTGCTTCTACTGTTGTAGTACCCTCTTGTCTCTGAAAGATCTTCCTTTCCTTTAGTATCACTCCAAATTTTAAATGGTTTGATCTTTTGTGGGTTTAGAATGAATTTCTGTTTGATTGCTCATCCTCTTCAGTCATCCGTTCAGTTGAATAGATAACTTTTCACCTCAGCTAAATTATCTTTAATGTCACTGGCACTTACCTTAAAATCAATGCATGTTCGTTCCATTTCTATTTTCTATCAGTTCTACAAAACTCTATCTTTCGAAGTGACTATCTTAGAATTTTACTTCAACATCTCAGTCCTTTTTCATTGCGCCTTCAACTCCATAAATTATCGTTCCTCTTCTCAGCTAATTGATCCAAGTCTTATTCGCTAGTAGTTCCTTATTCTTCTTTTATGTCAACTCTTGCTTGGCTATTATAGTGATGGACTTTTTTAATCTCTCTGAATTCTCTGTTTTGAATTCTAATTATGATTAATACCTTTAATCAAAATTTGTATTATAGTTACATTTCTCATTAATTCTCCCATTTTTAGTGCCATTTTCTTCATTTCATCTTTTGAAAGTTTGACAAAGATATTCATTTGTGCTTTAGAATCTCTTCAATCAGCATCATTTATGATTAAACTTATATAAATGAGAAATATAAGTTAAAGGAAGTTTGTAAAATAATAATCAACCATTTAATTTACAAAAGAAATCGGTTGAAAAGCTATATAAACTTATAATTTAAACAGTCAATAGTTTATAAATAAGATCTTTACTCTCTTCATTCTTATTATTTCAAATATATTAGTTCCTAGTAATTTTAAATGTTTTATGTTAATTTTACAATAAAATCTTTTTCACAATAATTGATTTTAAAATTAAAGCTTTCTTTAAGTACTCTTAATTTTTTCACATCCAATACTTATATAAACAGTGAATTAATTCATTGTTTCTTTATAGCAGGTGTGGAGTCTTTTATTCAAGGGGTTTTCCCTCAGTGAATTCTTCTTAATATAAAAAATTGTATTTATAAAAAAATATATTAGCAGGGAATAGAAGAAAATGTATATTTTCAAAAAATGAAAGAAAACATATTCACTTGGTAATAGCTGAGACTCTAAATCATTTGATAAGTGTTTCAAATCTAAGAAAACTAGTTCTTTAATGATTGTTTAAACTCATTTTAGTTTATAAATTTATTATTAAAAACTATTAATATATTTTATATCACTTTTTGTAAATTAGTCTCTAATTAGAGTTTCTAATAACTTATTTTTATATTTTAATGAAAATAATATTCGAACTTGTTAGTTAAAATATTAATACTATTTTAGCTTACCATATTTATTTTTTGTTATTATGAAAGTATAATTTTCTTGAATTTTCATTTAAATATTTAAAAGAAAAATTTTCCTTTTACTATTTTAGATTTGATGCATGATTTTAAAAAATTTTCTTGATTGTATGAAAGAAATACTTCAAAATTAACAGATAATTTCAAGTAGAAATCTTTTAAAATTAAAAATTATTAAATTTAGTGATGACTGCTGATTCATGAAGTAAGATGCAGGTTTGAATATTAACGAAGCTTATTAAAATAAAGGGAAAACATTAAATTACCTATCCAAGATAATATTTAATACAATGGAAACAAGTAGTTACATGCCAAACTCAATAATTAATAATTAAATTATATTTATTTAAGCTATAGTTATTTCTATACAATATAAATCAAGAATTAGCATTAATATATGGAATTGTTGATTTCTGTCGTTTTACATATTCTAAACATTCAAATTAAGTTTTTACTAATGGGGATTTACCTTAAATACAGTAATAAGTAGAAAATTAAATTAAAAAAAATCATAAATGTGTTTAAAGAAATTATTGTCTTTCCCGGTATGCTAATATATGCTAATTAATTTTATAAAATAAGATATGAAAGTAAGATAAAAAGAAAAGTTACCTATATAATGCTCAGATTTTCAAACCTTTTATAAATAATATTTTTAAAATATAATAATATACTGATGGAAAATCAACTTGATGGAAATTTTGTTTAATTATTAATGGAAAAAATACCTCTTACATTACGAAGATAAAAATTCAAGACATTGAGATAAGCTAAAAACTGAAATTATTTAAATTTAAAAAGTTCAAAGTTCCTTAAAATGTTCAACCTTGATTTAATTTTACTTAATGTGATCAGAAATTACTTCATAAAATTTAATTTCATAATATTTTCAACTTCAGTTAAGCTTCTCAAACTAACTCCTAATCATAAAATTTTGGAGTCCATTAAAACTGACTCAGAAGCTAAGTTTAGAAGAGATTAATATAAAATTTTCTTTAGCATTTATGAATAAGTAGTATGGAATGATGTTATATTATTTGAGAATTTAAGACAACAATGACGATAACTACGAGGAAGAGGATGAAGAAATGAAATTGGCTGTTCATCTTGGCACCTTAATAAAACAACTTAGCCTAACTCTACTTAATTTGCGCTCCAATATTACAAAATAAGTAAATACTGGAAGCTATATGCCGTCAAGTCTGAATTCTTATAGAAAAATAAGGGTCACATATATTTATTTAAGCTCCACATTTAATATTAAAATTAAATCACCCTAAGTATGTAATACTTAAATCAAATTACATAATAATACCTTGAGACTAAGTAAGAAATACAGTATTCTTGAATATTTTATAATATCTCTTAAAATTAACCCAAGGCTGGAATCATATAGCATAAAATTCATTTTATTATGGAACAATAAGTCTTATGTTGGCTGGAGTTCATGTGTTTGTTCGAAACTTTCGCACTGAAATATGCAGATTAGAAAGCTCCAGAAAGCTTTGCCATTTGTTGGATTAAAATGAATGGATGTTACAGATCACCCATCTAACTTCATGCAGCATCCATCAAGAAAGCAAAAGAGGCATTTAGAATAACTAGTGACTTCTAAATTATTATATTCAAATGAGTAACGCTACATCTCTCGATTCTCTGCAATTCTTTTCTCTACTTTTGTCTCCACATCTTTGATATGTTAGTCAGTCTCTCTTCCCTCTTGTAGAATATTATTAATTTTTAATAAATAGAATGATTTAATATATGCAATAATTTTAAATTGATGACAAAGAAAATAATTTATTGAATAACTGTAAAGAAGTTGAAAGTGATTTAAGCTCTTTCTGTAACAATTTGTTAGCGAATAGGCTGAGATATAAGAACATCTTCTGTATTTATTAATTAAATGAATGATTATTAGAAATTGAGATATACTATTAGATTTTTAAAATAGGATCAATGAGCTACATTTAATTAACTAATGCGATTCTTTTAGATGCCTATAAGACTTAAAATTATATTTTAAAAAATACAAGATTAATTTGTTTGATAATATTTTATGCTTATTTTTATTAAACAATTTCAACCTTTAAGAATTCAACTATATTATCAGCAGGTTTTATAATTCGAATGGGATAAATGTTAGACTTTAAATAACTTTGAAACACTAATCTATATCACATAGGTAATTTGGTTATATAATCTAACTACTATACAGAGTTAATAATTTATGATAAAAAAATATAAATGTATAATGATTACTAGTTAATAAATTGATTTATCAATTAATTAAAGCAATAAAATACAATTTAAAAACAATAAAGGCCAAAATAGGCAAAGTGAATTAATTTATGGCAAAATTTATAATAAACTATATAAATATTTATTATATTCTTATTCATTAAAATCTTAATCTTGATTCCCATAATAGTATTTTTAATTCCTTATGATATATATTGCCATCATATAAACAAATATTTAATTTGATATAAAGTATTAACATATGATGTAGCTTATTTTGAATCCTCTTCTTGATGCTTATGTGATTCTCAAAGCACAATTAGACCATGGATTTGATTGAATTTCTGAATTGATTTCTTAAAAAGTGTTGCATTAGATATCATTACAAGAGCATCAGTCACCTAGATCTATCTGTAACATCAGATTGTCTTTAACATTAGCACTCTTGGCAACTGCTCCAAGAAACATAAAGTCTGTTTGGAATAATCCTTAAATTTATCTATTTATAATATGAGGATGCCAAAAGGTTTTTCTCAATTAATGTCTGTGTAGTATAGTCAAGCAAGGAAGCTTAAGAAAATATTATCTCTATTAAAAATACAATTGGCAAAAGTTTTTCATGAAATATATTTTATAAAGTGCCATGCTCAATAATCTAAACATACAGGTAGTTCTTCAGAAGCAGCAGAAAAATTTCAGTAATCTTAAAAATTAATGAAGTTAAATTTGTAATTGAAATATTGTATAACTAATTGTCCATTTTAACAATAATTAATACGTAAAAAAATTGTTCTCTATAGATTCTTTTTTCAAAGTTAATCAATTTTTTATTGGTATTTTGATATCATAAATGATTTAAATTATTAAATAATAATATTATATACTAAGAAAATTTATCAAAGTGAGAAATTTAATAATATTTATCATACTTTACTCTACTTTATTTGCTTTCATTTACTTTTATACGATACAAATATTGAATCCATTTTAAATTTCATTGTAATTTCTGTAATTTATAATTATAATTCGAAACTTATATAATAGAATAAAGCACTTTAAAGCTGATTATTCAATATTGATAAAACAAAAACTTTAGGTAATTTCAACTTCTACTTTGAATTTCAGTTACACAAACTTCGTGGTAGTTATAAATTTTGCTGATTAATGATCTTTTAAAATTCTAATCTTTAGATTGAAGTTGTTGGGAATGGAGTACTTGTTGTAGTACAATATTTTGTTTTTATCTGAGTATTTCTAATCATTTATCATTGAGATCAAGTTAAAAATCTGACGTCTAAAAAGTGGAACAATTCCATATAACGTTTGCCATATTTGAATAATAAAAATTAAGTTTATAATTAAAAATTAATATTTAAATCTAATATTGTAATAATAGCTGCTGATCAAGGAATACTTTAAAATTATATAATTGGATTGCTTTTCATATTTCGGAATGATTCAAATAGATCTAAAGTGCACTAACAATAGAGATTAATTAAAGAAGTATAGTGTGGATAATCCATAATTGAATAATAAAAATGGAATCAATAAATTTGATTCCATTAAATGCCTGCAATTATTCATGATATATTTTTGAAATCAGATTGTTCTTCGATAAATTTTATTGGATATCCACTGCTTTACATTTACCAATTTTATAATATAAAAATATTATATTCATTTTAATGTATAAATAATTTTATTAATTATATTTTTAATATAAAGAACTATTTTAAGTATTTAATTTTATTCATACATTCAAAATAATATTGAAAAACTAATAAATCTTAAATTGATTATAAAAAAAATTTTTAATTTTAAATAAATATAGCATCCTTATTAACAGTTTAAGTAAAAGTTTAAACATAAAAAATAATAGTAGCAAAGTTAATTATATTAATAAAATATGAGGTGATATAGTGTCTTAAAAATTTCAAATTTAGCAATAACAAAACTTTATAAGCACATTAGAAACTACCTATAAAAAACAAATACCTATTTTACATTTATGCTGAGTTTATACGTGAAATATATGATAAGAATTTCAAATGAAATTAAGATATCCAAAGTTTAAGAACACTTAATTATCGTTTCTATTAGCTCTCTTGATTTTAATGTTAAACATATTTATGATCAAATTAAGGATCTACCAATTTTAATATTTAAATATTCCCTGAAAATGAGATTTGTTGTAATTCATTAACCTTGAGTTCAAAGCAATACTTATAACTGTTTTTTGTTTTGTATTATCATGAGATTACCAAACATTTTGGGTAAAATTAGAGATAGATAGATAGATAATCGCTAAAGGCAAGTGAAATTAAAAATCTAGAAATCAAAAATTCTAAACTTAATATATAATCTATTTATTACTATTACTACTATTAAATATACTATACCCTAAATTAGTTAGTTAGGTATAAAAATTAGTTTTCTCAAAGATTTTTGCTGGTACACTAAAGACTACCAGTTCAGTCCTTACCTTCAACTAGGGTGTTCTCCAGGGCAGCACATCCCGCACCTCCAGTGTGATCGGGAGTCTGATTTTTTATTTTATTTTTGATGTTGTCCTTTTCGTATGTTTTCCAGATGTCGTCGATGCACTTTTCAATGATGGAGTTTTGAGTAGTTTTCTTGAATTCGTAGGCATCGAGATCCTTGGAGTTTTCGTCATCAGCAATCCACCTAGTAGTTATAGAACTAGGCCCTTCGGCGGCAGCTTCTATTTTTGCAGCAATAGTAGTACTGGCTTGTTCCTGGGGCCACTTCCCTCGCCCTCAACTACATCAACTTTCTTTTTTTGTTTTTGGTCCAGCTTCCCTCTTTAGTAGTAATAGTAATAAATAGATTCCATTTTGGGTAAAATTAATTAATAATTAAAGTTTAATAGTTCCTTGACTCATTTCTTCAACTTAAAAATAAAATTGATTAGGTAAGTTGTTAAATTTCTTTTTTCAAACATTATGACCGTGCTTGTTCATCTGTTACCTTAATGGAAGAGATTATGCTGCATTTGGCTGCTTACTGTGTCTTTTCTGGTCATACTTCTATTAATAAAATATAAATTAATTAACTTTACTTATTTATTTTAATTAATTTTAGTAATTTGTATCTTTAATAGTTTCATGACAGCCATATGATTGAATGAGTGAAAAGCCTGCTTTTTAAAATCAAGCTTCTTTTTCATCCTTTTTTAAATCAATAGCAATAAATCATTTTCAGTAAAATAGCCAAAATTAATATATACACTAATCATAACTAATTTAAATTGGAATTTGTTAATCTATTAAGCTCAAATACCTACAATTAGTATTTATAAAATAAGCAATCAGAGAAGAAACAGCGATCTTTCTATTTTGTAATGAGTAGGTTCGTTGTATACAAGCTAGGGTTTACAGATTTTCACAAATGCAATTAATTTAAACATTATAGGAATACATTTGAATTTGGAAATTAGGTAGGTTGGTGTTAATTTAAGGTAATATAAACTGCAATAAAATAATAAAACATTAATATAATTGTGAGAACTATAATTTTTTACATAAAATACTTTTTTATTTAAGCGTTAATAATTGCTGGTTTTTCCACATTTAAGTAATCTACCTTCCTTTTATCCTTTTTTCAACTAAGCCTCTCCTCATTTAATATCTCTAACTGAGTTTCTTAGCTATCATTCCCTCTAGGGTGACCTGCTGTATTCCCTCTTTATGGTGCCAGCTAAGGTTTTTTCACAGCTGCATTAGCAACAACTGTGACTTTGAAGTTTTTTATCTATCAAAGTAGGTTTATCAGTATCTCTCTAGACTTTTGCTAACTCTACTTGGTTTAGAATGTTGTTCTATAAAGGTGTTTCATTGAAGTTTTTATCAAATAATTTTGGTTTAGGCGTCATTAAAAGGCAGCCTCAAATTCTATATAGATTTAAGGCTAATTCTAAATATAATGTAGCATTCTTTACTTGTAAAGAGGGATTCTCTATTGAATCTAGATTAATTTTGATATGGCTATTCCTCTCCTATTATTAGCATCTACTTCTATTCTTATATTATCGGGTAGAGATATAATCTTCTACATCTGTTCCATCATCTTTAGCATCACTAAATTACCCATTCTAGTTTTATTAATGTTATTCCATTTCCATTCTCACCAACTATTGTAGAACAATCTCATCGTACTTGTCTGCCTGAGTTAAATGTTGAGTTAATTCCGTCCTTCTTTCTTCATCTCAGACAATTAAGTAGCATACACTACATCCCCGTAATTTCTTCAATATCTTCTTTATTAATGGCTAAATATGATTTTCCAATATCAATCTCAATGTAGCCAAATTCTAGATTAAATGCAAGATAAGATCTTTACATAATTAGCAAATCTTTGGAAAAGATCTATAATATTGGTTCTTTTAACAAGTCTAATGGCGTATGGGTAGCCTTTGGATTGATCAGAAGTCCACATTGGAAAAATTTATAACAATTAATAATTAAATAATTAAAATTCGAGGCAGTTTAATTTCTGGAAACCTAAACAATATTTTATTCATTCAATTGAAATTTAAATCAGCTTGACATTACTTTTGTTGTGATATTATAACTCATCAGATAAATGGTGTTAATTTTGTCATAATATTTAACGGTGGAAAAAAATTGGCTAAAGTAATCTATATTTATCTCATTCAAGAATGAGATTAAGAGCACTGCTAACAGCTTATTTTTAAATTCATTTGAATTATAACATTTATTTTTAAGTTTCAAGATAAAAAAAAAACTTGATATAAAACTGTTAAAATTAAAATGATTTAATTATTAATTAATTTACTAATTAAAAAGTTTTTCTACAATAATTAAAGAATATAAATTAAATTTATTAAAAAGTAATTACATGATTAAGGAAGGTAAATAAGCATGAAATAAATTATTTTAATTCAATAAGAAAAATAAAAATATGCGATTCTTAAAAACAGCTTGCTCCTAAAAAAATGAAGGTATATAATTGATTTTTAGTTTAATGGAAATTTACAATTTACTTAGCAAGAAATTTCTTCACAATTTTAGTCTCTTTTATTATTAATTTTATAAGAAATAAGTAAAAAATAATACTATAAATATAAAAATTCATTGGAACAGAAATACGGACAAAAGTTCAACACAGACAAGCTAATCCTGTAGATCATGAGATTAATTAAATTTTTGACCAGAAGATTGTGATGCTGTAGTAATATTAAGAATAAATAATCTTTGCACAAGAGCTGCAAGGACAACCGAAGTTTATATAATTAAAAAAGTATGCTTAACATGCAGAAATATTACCTTATTCTAAACATAAATTTGGAATATATCAAAATGGATATAAATATATCTTTTTTCTATGGTGATGGATGAAATGAAAGAAACATTGAGAAGAAAAGAGCCTTGTGGCAACTAGTAGATCTAGAGTTAAAACTAAGAAGAACACCAGCCTTCCCAAATCAACATATGGGATAACTTAGCCCATATAATGCTACACAATTTGAGTTAGAATAAGAGAAAAAGACTAGATAAAGAGGTTAATTCAGAGACTTGAGTGAAGATCTCTCAGAGTTTAGTGGTACTTATCAAAACGATGAGTCAATGATCTTTCAGAGAATTCAAGATGTCAAAGGGAAATAAAGACCAGTGATTTACCAGATTTCATCAAAGTTGGTGGCAAAGCTCATGGATGGAAAAATGATAACTGATATAGTCAATAGATATGATTCATAGTGAAAATAGAAATATTTATATTGGAAAATAGATAAATTAAAATGAAATTAGTTATGAAAATGTGAATAGCTAAAATAATTATGCGCCTGGAGAGGCTAGTTACTTGCTAAAATTTATAAGTTTATAAAAATATCTAACAAGTTTTAATTTAGCAATATTCACTAACAGGAGAAGCAACATCAGTAATCGGACTCAAGAGACACAAGAAAAATGGAAAAAAAATTAAACTTGGCTTGATGGAGCGAAATGCGAAAAAAACTTCAAGGATTGTTAAGCTGATTCTCGATTTCATTTCTGTAATTATCTATGATAATACTTTTATGATAATTTAGTTTTTCATTTTAATTTATTACCTTCTACTTATATTTTGTGAACACTGAAAGAAGAAATTGGAAAGATTAAGAGAGATGCAGAAATTGAGCAAGAGGATAATTAATAAATTACTGTTTTTCATGCGCAGATTATATTTACGATTTTTAAATATTATTTTTCTTACTTATCTATGCAATTTAATATCAAATTGAATATAAAAAAGTTAACATAAATAATGCAATAAAGCTATTAATCTGGTCAATTACTTTTATTAACCAAATGAAATTTTATAATAGATTATTTAATCATAGTAATTATATTATTAAAATTATCTATTTTAATTGACAACTGTCTAAAATTTTCTTAATTAGCCAGATTGAAGCATCAAACCGATAATTTAAATAATTTTTATTTACTTACTTAAAATCCATTGTTGAAAATAATATAACGTATTTCGAATAAATCTATAAAATTATTGATGAAAATCGTAATGTTTAAAATATTGGTATGAATTCTTGTTGAATCTATATTTATTTTATTTGATAATGAATTATATTTAAAGATATTTAAATATCCAACTCCATAGAAATTAAATCGAAATTAAGACTAGAATAAAATTGAAAGGAATTTATCTTATATGGCTGAGTTTCTTTAATTTTATTATTCACTAAATAAAACTTGGTAAACTGTTTATTCTGATTTGTTTGAATGACATTATCATTGCTATCCTTAATGTTTTAAATTGACTATATATTATAATTTTTTTAAAATGAAGCGTTTGATATAAATTTATCTCAAAATTTATCTAATAGTAGATTTTATATGCTATTTTATCTTTTTTTTTATTTTGATCTACTGATTCAATTTTTTTATCAATATTTTATTGAAGGGAATGCTCATCTCTAATATATTAATAATATCTTTGATCGATTTACAGCTGAATAATATTTCACATCACTTAAATAATAAGAGATACTAAAATTAAAAATATATTAGCAATATGTATTAATGTCTACTTACAACTGAATGGATAAAATTCTGAGAGAATTATAATATGATTCAAAAGTCAACAGCTTCAGCATAAAGAGAATCAGATTTTCAAATTAAAATTAAATCTTAGCAGTTGAAGTTTCACTTTATTTAAACTGAGGTTATGGTAGTTGTTAATCTAGATAAGAAAATTCGTATTAATTTCTTTCTCATTTTATCAACCAAGTTATTTAGTTAACTTGTTGAGCAAAAATAAAATATGTTTTATCTTATTTTTATTTGAATATCTAATGGCATTCTTAATATTAAAATATAAATTTAATAAATAATTTAATCATAGCCTAAATTAAATACCAATATTACTTTTACTACTAAATAGTTAAGCTAAACAATTACAATAGTTGCATCTGATTAAAGTATTGAGTGATGCTCAAGGAGACATAAGGAAGTTCACTCTAAAAATTTCCAATTTTTAATAATTAAAATTAATTTAAATTATATTTAAGTTTTTTATTATTAAATCTAAACTTCATATTCTTATGATCTTTGAGAGTTATCGTTTAAGAAATTGTCTCTAGAGGATTTAAAATATCAACATTATTTATCAACATTTTTTTAAATATTTTCAAAAAATTTTCTCGAAATCTTAAAGAAAATACAATAATTCCTAATAGAATTAGAATATTTTTCTATCTTAAGTTTAAATATCATTTTTTACCACTAAGTTAAATTAAGGAATCCTAATAAAGAACCCTAAAAATTCTAATAGATTAATGACTATATCGTTAAGGATGTAATTAAGTTAAAAATCCTCGAAAGACACTGTTTTAAACGATGACTCTCAAAGAAAAAAAATTTAAATCATCTTAAAAAAATGCTTTAAGGCTATCATAATTATAAAATCTCAATGAATCTTATAAAACTAAATGTTAAAACAGCCACAACAAAAGTGTGCCTAACTACAACTATTATAAATCAAGGAATAAAGAAAGATTGTGTAGTTGTGGGCGAGGAAAATGGTCTCCAGGAACAAGCACTTACTCCTATAGCTGCAAAAAACAGAAGCTAGTACTGAAAAGTCTGGTTCTCTAGCTCCTAGAAGGATTATTTATGGCAATACCTATAAGGATCTCGACACTTATAAAATTACAAAATAGAGATAACCACTCTAAATGTAAACATAAATAATTTATAATCTCATTAAACCTTCGATATATACAACAACAAAAATTAGACCATTGACTAAACTAGAGACTTGGGATATGTTCCATGTCTAACATCCTAGTTTCGGGTAGGAACAAAAATTGCAGTATTAAGTATAAGCAGAGATCTTTACAACTTATTTTTATTAAAAAATTGACTAATTTAAGGTATAATATGTTTAAAAATATTATATACTAAATTTAAAATTTATGATTTAAAATTTTTTTTTTACTTGGTAAAAACGATTAACTATTTTCTCTCTTAAGCCCTAAATGATTGCAAAGTATTAATTTTAATGATAATAGTAATATATTAGCCTAAATCTATTTCCATTCACATAAAGTTCAAAAGTCTGAATTAAAGTAGAAATTTCCAATGTAAAAACTGTCTATTTATTTATTTATTTTCTGAATATAATTTATAAACTAAAATTGAATGATTTATTAATTATTTATCATTGTGTTTAATCATTTTAAAAATGAAATCAATTTTAATCTCTCAATAATTTTTTTATTAAAATAATATTTTTATCCTCACATAGTTTTAAAAAATGATAATTTTTTACAAATCAATAATGTAAATATATTGAGAGAATTTATAATTAATGCTAGACTTACCTCTCATAACTGTATCTTCATCACTAGCCAGATCAATTCTGGCAAAAACAGTTTTCACTGAATATCATAACTTCTTATGCAAATTTCTCCTTCTTCTAACTGCTAAATTAGTTAACTCTGCTATTTGATTAATTTAAGTTAGGTTACAGTCTGATTAGATGTTCCTGACAAATATTTATATTTGGAATATCTTTATTAAGGAAGATAATTTAATCAATAAGGCGAATAAACTTCAAAACTAAATTTATAATTTATTATATAAAATAATAATTTATATATTTTTAATTGTCATATGATTAATTATAATAAATTGATCTGATCTAATAACTAATTAAATATGTACTCAAAAGAAAATTATTACTAAGCCAATATTTTATACGGTTATTATTCTAGTTATACATTTTTGAATGTTTGAGTTTTTATGAATATTTGCTTGGGCTATATTGAAAAAGGTGTAAATATTAATTAAATCTTTATAGATTCTAAAAGATCCACTAATATAGTTATTGAAAACTACTGATTCTGTTTATCTAATTACTTTGACAAATAGTATAATAAGTTTATAGTTCAAATAGTTTTTTCTCATGATTTATTTGTGTATTATATTCAATAACAAATACGATATAGATTAATTTAACTTTATAATTATTAAAGATGAATAGAATTTCATAATATCTATTATTAACACAATTATCTGTTCAAGTGATTTTATTAAATAAATGTTTCTTTTTAAACCAGCCAGATATAAAATTAAAGAAAGACCTCATATAAGTTATTCGATCATAGATTAATTATTTTAGGAATTCTTTAATTACCTTATCCTCAGATCCTCCCATTCATTCCTATTTAGACTTTTATTTGCTTTGAAAATACTCAAATAATGAGAAGGACTGACTAATTTATTCAAATTTTTCTCATTAGGGTAGATAATAAGCTAAAAGGATATGCTTTATATAAGTATGATTGTCATAAATTCAAGGGAGGAGTGCTTTCATGCTTACTAAAACGCATTTTCTCTAATGGTATAAATGACTACATAATTTGATTGCAATTTTTGCGTGATTGCTAATAGAGATTGATAGATAAATTGGTTGTTCAACAGCCTTGTATAATCAAATTAATCTAAATATAAATAAAATTTTTATTCTATAATAAAGAATAATAATTAATTTTAAATTAATTATTTATCCGCTAATTTTTAATTGTTAATATAGTTTTTAAATTTGAGTATAGAATAATTTATTCTTGCCCAAAATTAAGATTAGAAAATTAACTGTTTGCAACTTTTGTAGTTTATAAAAAAGAAGTTTATATGAATATTGATTTTGAGATGCTTATAAAAATTTCTAAGTCTTTTAAAGAATAAGGTCATTGAAAATAAAATCAATTAAAATATTTGAATATATTATAAATATAAATGCATATTTTCTTAATAAAAGGATTTGAGTCATTTGAAAGCCAATATACAAAATTAATTCAAAATCAAATAAATAAATATAATAGTTAAAGTACTTTGATCTTGTGTTATTAGTCTCATCAGCTGCTCATTATCATTCATCACATTCACAATTAACTATCGTACTATTACGAGATCCGTGTTTGATCACATTTTATTTTGTTGCATAAATATATACCGAAATTAAGATTAAGCATTTGCAAGGTCAGTAAGCATCTAGATTTAAGACTGTGCCATCCTCAATTTTATAAAGTGAAATTTTAATAAATCTAAGATTTATATAAACAAATAAAAACTTTGTAATTTTCTATTATCAGTTATAAATAGTTTTTAATAACAAATTTAATTTAATAAGAATAATAATTAAATATGTATAAATCTTTTTTAATTATACTCACTAATTAAGACTGAATTTGATTAAATTTATGAAAATATAAGAATTAATATATAGCTCTTTCAACTGATCGTGAGAACAACAATGTTAAATTTTGTGGTTGAGGTATAAAAAAACATTAAAAAAACATGAATTTTATAGATAGTTAAGACATGAAGATGTGTAAGAGTTTCGAACTCAAGAACATCATAATCAAAATGATATTTTAAGGAGGATGCTGGTAATTATATTAAAAGAGCATATCAATGAACTAAGAATAAATATCATATGAGTAAATAATAAAGTATTTCCTCAAAAATAATTGAAAAAAATTAAAATAAAAATAACTAAAATTAAAATTAAATAGTTAAAACAAGAAAAAAAGAATAATTTTAACAAATGTGATTAAATAAAACTGTTAGAGAGATGAATGGTTCGGCATTAAATTGGTATATATAAAAATCACTTCGCCTTGTCAACCTCTAAAAATATTAAAACAACCATATGTTTATGCACACTTATTTAAATCTTCCTAAAATCTTAAGGAATATTAATCATTCGAATAAAGTTAAAAACAGATTACTAAACTTTAAAGAAATCTTTACTTGATTAATTAAGAAGCGATCCTAAACATAAACAAAATATAATTATACCGCACATCCAATATTAATGATTAAATTAACAGATGAAGAAAGGAAAGGATAAGGTTATAAATATTATAAGGTAGTGTTGACTTGAAATAATAATAAAAATTGGTTAACTTAATAAATAAATGTACTTATTTAACTTTATACAAAATAATGACAATACATGAAACTTTGTTTATATATCAGACATTCAAAACCCCAAAATCTCTTAATGAGGTTTATAAATGCTTTGATTTGTAGGGTATTTTTGTGGTATTGGGGTTAGTAAAGAAAATGCAAGTTTTATGAGAGTTTAATGAATATCAGCTTCTTAATTCAAACAAATTTTATATGCTTATCTTTGTGGTACCTTTTGAATCTAGCTCTTTGTAGCTTTTCATGCATGTCTTTTAATGATTATTTAGGATAAGCTGGAGCTCTTACGATTATCATCTCTACAAACTTCTTAATTTCATTGCAGACATCTTCCTGCTATATATGTTTAGAAGCCAAATTATTGATTCTTTCTCGTGTTTTTTTCCAAGGCAAGTCATACATTCCATATCGCACTCTAAGATTATGGCAGCTATTGCCCAAACATCCCACTAAACAGAGCCATTAATCCGCTTCTCTTATTGGTATGTATCCTGGTGTGCCAAGCACCATAGCAAAAGTTAATATCTCTTATCTTATCGCTCTTTTGAAATCGATAACTACTATTTCTAATAGTTAGAGATTTAACATAACGTTTTCAGGCTTCAAATCTCCATGCACATAGCCAAGTTCATAGAGTTCTTTTACTCCCTTAATCATTTCTGATAGTATCTCATTTAAATCATCTGGGTATCTATTTTGATAGAGATAATCTCTCAAAGTCATTTCAAACTTTCTTTTCAGTCTTAATGCAACAAAATCATGCCCAAGAATAACTCCATCGAGTCTAAGTAAGTTTTTAAACTATTCATTCTAAGTCTCTCAGTATTATGTATTCATTTGCAAATTCATTTTGATAAAGCTCGTTTTTAATAAGATACTTGAAAGGATATGTTTGTAAGCAAACTCCTCAACCACTATAAGTTTAGCCTTGATTGGCAGGTCAAAATACAAGTAATTTTCAATACAGTTGTCAATATCAATTTCATTTAATACAGGTATAAACATAGCTCTCTCTTAGATACATGCTATAAGAGTAGCGTTTGCTAGCTGATTAATTGATTCAAAACGCTTCTGTCTCTTGAGCCTCTTCTCCTGTTCTCTTTATGACTCAAGGGAGTTATTTTTTCTTTAAGCAGATATAAGCTTTTAAATTTCTTCATCTTTAATCAGGAATTCGCTTAAGGGGTTTTTTCATATGCCTCTTCACTCTGGCTGAATGATTATAAAAGTTCATGCACGTTGTGCATTAATATCTACCATCAACTTTATTATGCTTAAAGTAGATCTTAGCTCTACCAGAGTGTACTCTTTGATGTGCCTCTTCAAGCTAGACTCAGCTGAGAAGAAATGTTTGCAGTCTTCATATTAAAATGTTTTAATTTTATCTATTGGTTGCTGATTCTTTTCTTCCTCAATCAATTCAACTTATGTTTAAACTCCCACCTCTGCATTCTATTTCTTGTTTTAAACTTCAATTTTAAATACCTCTGCTTCAAACTCTAGAGCTCTTAGTTCAGCTTCCCTTTAAATATAGATGACTTCTGGTTTCTTGGAGGACACAAAGTTGAGCTATTATTATCCTGCTCCAAGAGAAGCTGCCTTACGATTTAAGTTAGCCGCCATGTTTAAATTCAAATTTAAATTGCTCTTATTAAGCTCTAATAACGTCCCTGGATATAGTAAATCTGTATAGGAGTTGATACTGCAGACATAATTGTTGTTTTTCAGGTGTTAGAGATCAAATTTATGTTTAATTTATAACTATAATTTTTCTAATTTCATCTTTAATAATTTGGATTTTAGTCCCAACCAAGTATAAAATTGAGTTAGTAGCTGTACCAATTAGGTTTTGAACAATTTTGGAACTTTTACATTAAAATTTCATTAGTTTAAAACTAGGTAATAATTAAGTTTGGTACTATTAGATTTGGTACCAATTAAATTTAAACGGATTTAGTACTGGTACTAATTATTTTTTAACAAATTTAGTACTAATTTAATGGAACTAAATTTATAAAATGGAGCTCAATCTCTGAAGATTGTTACAACTTCTGAGAACTTTCTCCACTTATCTTAACAGGGTTTACCTCCTATAAGATGCCTATATTTAATAGTAAGTTTTTAAACATTAGGATCCAGAAATCTATAAATTATAATTTAAAAATCATTAATAGAAAGAGGAACAAAGATGGAATCACTCAATGATCAAATGAAAAGAGTTGAGGCTCAAGAAATAATATAAAGATTCAGAATTAAGGAAGATCTCTATCTATACCTCACTTTACATGGTAAGATAACTTAATAATTTTAAAAATTTTATACAGTTGTTTTATTCCTTCCAAGGATGGAAGGTACAAAAATTTCATTCTTAAAAGCAACACTTTGTGAAAAGAAGAAAGCTTTTAAAAATAAAGAGATTAAATTAATTGAAATTCCAAACTACCCTGAGATTTCAGTCACTAATCTTTATGAAGATGCCATGTAAGATGAGGAAGTGGCTATATACCTTCTTATCAAGAAACAACTCTCTAATTAACTATTGAGTGGAACTTCTTCTTTAGATTTCTTGGTACAATAAAAGAGGAATATCTAAGAGAAATAATTGAAGAAGCTCATAAGAAACGATATTCTTTGTCACCTGAAGACTAAATGAAGCAAGGCATTCTAATAAGCTCAGCTTGGCTTGAGGAACTTAAGAAGCATCCTTATCTTTCAAGTAAGCTTTGAGATATAAATTTTTAGGAAAATCTGGCACTGGTGTACATCTTATGAGAGAGCATGCTAAGGTTCATAGAGATAGAAAACACCAGACAGATCATTAAGTTAGCAAGAGACTCTATAAAGATGTTTAAAAGCCAGAAGATATGAACATAAAGTGAATATAGTCTTATAAGAGAGAATATAAATTTAAAATGCAAAAGTGTTGTGTAAAAAGCATTAGTATAGTCTCAGGTTCATACTTGATTTCCTGATCATCATCGTCTTCATCGTAATCTTGAACTTTTCTTGTAGCCATCGAATCAATGAAAAATATTCGCATATTGTTCTTTAGCTTGCTGTCGTCAAAGTCCCCAGTGTTAGAGGTGCTGCTACTGAAACCTCAGCCTCTTCTCACTTTAAGAGCACTATATCAGGATTGCTGTGAGAGGAGGAGACTCCATTATGTTTAGCCAAAATTTAATTATTTAGAGATATTTAATAAATTAAATCATTCTGAGCTTTAATAAATAAATTTAAGACTAAAATTAATTAAGACATCTCTATTAAAATATCTCTATAAAATAAAACAATTACTTTAATCACATATGTTAAAGCATTAAAACTTAAAAAGTTTTAATCAGAATGATTTAATTTATTAAATATCTCTAAATAATTAAATTTTGGCTAAACATAATGGAGTCTCCTCCTCTCACAGCAATCCTGATATAGTGCTCTTAAAGTGAGAAGAGGCTGAGGTTTCAGTAGCAGCACCTCTAACACTGGGGACTTTGACGACAGCAAGCTAAAGAACAATATGCGAATATTTTTCATTGATTCGATGGCTACAAGAAAAGTTCAAGATTACGATGAAGACGATGATGATCAGGAAATCAAGTATAAACCTGAGACTATACTAATGCTTTTTACACAACACTTTTGCATTTTAAATTTATATTCTCTCTTATAAGACTATATTCACTTTAGATGCAGGATATGGCACTAAGAGAAGAAACTTAGGGCCTGTCAAGCCTTAAGAAGAAGAAATGAAAGAGAAGCCTAATCCTTTTAAGGGTCCATTTAATATGTGAACTATTTCATTCATTTAAGTCTAAAACTTATGAATAAATATTCATTTTTCCTTTCCTTGCATATATCTTAGTCTTATCTTTATTCACTCTTTTGCAAATACCTTGTTAAGTCTACTGTATCGATAAGTAAATCATGCATTAGATGATACAGCAGTAGCATCTTGTAGCAAGTCTTGATTTAACTCCAGTAAAATTCAATTCCATTAAATTATGGGCTCTAAGGAACGTTGTATACAGGAGTTAACTCCTCATAAGCTTTCTTATACTCCTAAGTTTTATGAACTGATAAGTTATCAACAAATATAATGATTTTTTAGTTGCTATAGTTCTCTCTGAGCTTATGCAAAAACTCGATGTACTGCTCTCGTCTAATAGAGCGATGATGAATGACATAAGCTTCTAGACCTGAATCTTCGCTAATACCTGCTAAAATTTCGTGAGTGGCAACCTTAACTTTTTAGTCATATACTACTATGCTATCATATTTTTTTTATAGAAGGACTTATTAATGAAAGTGTTGAATATAAACACAGCTTCATCAGCGTGTATGAACTTGATATTATTAGTTGTTCTCCCCGACACCCCTACCCCTCCCCTACCCCTAGCGAGCCTTACTATAAAATGGCACAGTAAAATCAATTACTCTCTTCACTCTGATGACAGTCTTGAAAGTAATGCCATTTCATATGAAAAAATTTACTCCCACAGCCTGAATCGAATTCCTTCGTGACATCTCGACTTCATGACCATTTATACATACAAAAAATAACATAAATTTTCAAAATCTTTTCTCCAACTATAAGTTACAAATACGATATAATTTTTTATTTTTGATAAGTTTTACTTTGCCCACCGACTTTTTCACCCATACTCCTATTGGAAAAATATATATTATTAAATTTCTATATAAAAAAAATAACTTATTTTTATTGACATAACATACATAATTTAATTTAAAAAAAATTAATCTCTTACATCACCGTCATTCAGCATATTTCCAAAAAGTAGCATGATTAATTTTATATTTTTTATTTTTTCAATTTTATTCTGGCTCAATTTACATTTTTTTTCATAAATCATAAGTTTGCTAAAATTTCAATTTATCTTATTAATAAAAAGCAATGATTTTTTGATAATATTCTTTAAAGATCAAGTTGAACAAAGGTTTTGGGTGCTGCAACAACCTATTATCCTCCTCCTGCCCTCTAGCATCAGCTGGCTCAATAAGTTCAATGTCCAAATGGAACTAACGCTAAATAATCTTAGAAAAATAGGGCACAAAAAAATAACACGTTAATAAAATTAATGGACAATAAGCATCTTACAAGCCAATATAGAGTTGTGTTCCTATGCCAGACAGAATTAATCTAGATCCTTTTAGAATTATTGTCAAACTTATTCCAAAAATTCTCGCTTTCAAAATAGTATTAACCTAAAGAGGAAGAAAAATACTTTGTTTAACCTGATCTTTAATCAAAACCCCAAAACCCCTTAATGAGGTTTATAAGTGCTTTGATTTGTAGGGAATTTGTTAGGGCTTGGGGTTATTAATTAAATGCGAGAACAAAAATAGCAAGCTTTTGGAGTCTATTTATGATGAAGAGTATATAGATTTAGTGTTTAAACTGCGTTATGGATGTGATATGTATAGTGGATAAGTCAAACCAGTACTGAACTATAAGTCTATTGCAATGCTCTTAAAGCGTAGTCCATCAACTGTTCGCTCTTACTGCTTGAAAACTGTGTAATTAAAGCAACAATAGCTGAATTCTTAGCCAAAGAGGAAGTCAAAGTTTCTTTAGAAGCATTGACTATCTTATTAATGAAAAAACTTTGAAGTATTGGGCTCACTTCTCTCTCGACTAACGAGCTATTATGTTTCACCGCCAGTTCCCTGAGTTGAAGATCTCTGCATAATATGTTGCTAACATTTATAAACGAAACGGTATCTCTTATAAAGGTGTAAATCGTATCAAGAGAGTAATTGATTTCACTCTGCCATTTTTACAATAACAACTTATATTATATTTATAATTAAATGCAGAGAGCCTAATAGAATAATATTAAGTTTATTCATGCTGACGAGGCTGTGTTTACCTTCAACACTTTCATCTAGAAGTCTTGGTATAAGAAGCATAGTAATATAGAGGTATATGAATAAAAAGTCAAGGTATAAACAATGGCAATTCTTGGAGGAATTAGCGAGGATGCTGGTTTAGAAACTTATGTTATTCATCCTCGCTCTATTCAGACAGAGCAGTATATTAAGTTCTTAGAGCAGCTGAGAGAGAAGTACCCTGAATAAGAGATTATACTGTTTGTTGATAATCTTTC
>ARYC01002341.1:0-73801 GCA_000711775.1 Oxytricha trifallax
AGCTCAGGAAATTGGCGATGAAACATCACAGCCCTCTAGGATCGAGAGAAATGAGCCCAGTATTTAAGAGTCTTATCAATAATTAGATAATCGATATGATGCTGCTAAAATTTTAGAGGTCTTTTAGGCTTAGAATTAAGCTGCTGTCTCTTTAAATTCAATGCTAATAGACAATGAGACCTTACAGTTGCAAGAGATTTATGGAGCAGTCTTGCAAAAGATGTATAATTCAGAACAGGCTTCAGTTATTCACTATATTCATCACATCCATATCCGCAACTTAAACTATAAATCTATATACTCACTGTCATAAACTGAACCCAAACCATATACTCACTTAAATTACTAATATTTAAACATTAAACCCTATTAAAATCCTAATAAAGTATGCACTAATAGTCTACTTTTGACAATCAAAAACTCAATCAAACTACTGAAAGGGTTTTGGGGTTTTTACTGAAGAAGCAGTATTTACATTTAACGCTTTTATCAATAAGTCCTTGCATAAAAAGTACGATAATATAGAAGTATATAACTTAATGGTAAAGGTTGACACTCACGCAATTTTAGATGGTATTAGTGAAGATTCAGGTCTAGAAGCTTAAGTCATTCATCCTCGCTCTATAGGCGAGAGCAGTATATTGAGTTTTTGCATAAGCTCAGAGAGAAGTATAGCACCTAAGAAATCATCTTGTTTGTTGATAAATTATCAGTTCATAAGACTAAGGAGTCTAAGAAAGCTTATGAAGAGTTAAACATAACACCTGTATATAACGTTCCCTATAGCCCACAGTTTAATGGAATCGAATTCTATTGGAGATAAATCAAGACTTACTGCAAATAGCTAATGCTGTATTATCTTATGCATAATTTACTAATCGATACAGTAGACTTAATACAAAGTAGTTGCAAAAGAGTGAATAAAGATAAGACGACAGTTTGTGCTTAAGAAGGAAGAATGAATGTTTAAATTTAAGTTTTAGATTAAAACGAATGAACATATTCACATATTTAATGGACCCTTAAAAGGATTAGGCTTCTCTTTCTTTTCTTCTTCTTAAGGCTTGACAAGCCCTAAGTTTCTTCTCTTACTGTCATCTCCTGCATCTATGTTCACATCTTCTGGCTTTTAAATATCTTTATAAAGTCTCTTGATAACTTAATGAACTGTCGGCTGTTTTCTATCTCTATGAACCTTAGCATGCTCTTTCATAAGATATATACCAGTGCCAGATTTTTCTGCAAAGTTATATATCAAAGCTTTTTTAATTGATAAGAATGCTTCTTTAGTTCCACTAGCCAAGCATACCTTATTTGAATGCCTTGCTTCTTCTAGTCTTCAAGAGAGATAAATTATTGTTTCTTATGTGCTTCTTCAATAAATTCTCTGAGATACTCCTCTTTTATTATACCAAGAATACCAAAGAAGAAGTTCATTTCTGGTAGTTTATTAGAGAGTTGTTTCTTGGTAGAAAGGTAAACTACCACTTCCTCATCTTACATGGCATCTTCATAAAGATTATTGACTGAAATCTCAGGGTAGTTAGGAATTTCTATTTGTTTAATATATTTATTTTAAAAGCTTTCTTCTCCTCACAAAGTATTGCTTTCAAGAATGAAATTTTGGTATCTTCCATCGTTGGAAGGAATAAACCAACTGTATAATGTTTTAATAATCATCAAGCTAATTTACCATGTAAAGTTAGGTATCGATAGAGATCTTCCTTATTTCTGAATCTTGATATCATTTCTTGAGCCTCAACTCTTTTCATTTTATCATTGAGTGATTCTATCTTTGTTCCTCTTTCTATAAATGATTTTCAATATATAATTTATAGACTTCTTGATCTTATTATTTATAAACATACTATTAAATATGGGCATCTTATAGGAGGTCAACCCTGCATGTATACGTGGAGAAAGTTTGCAGAAGCTATAACAAGCTGCAGAGATTAAGCTCCATTTTTATCAATTTAGTTCCATTAAATTAGTACTAAATTTGTTTTAATTTAATTAGTACTGGTACTATTTCCATTTAATTTTAATTAGCACCAATTAAATATTACCAATACTTAATTAGTACCTAGTTTAAAACTAATGAGGTTTTAATGGAAAAGTTCCAAAATGGATCAAAATCTAAGTTGTACCAGTATTAACCTAAATTTTATCTAAGTTGGTACCAAAATTAAAAATATTAAGCATGAAATTAGAAAAATTATAGCAATAATCTAGGTATAAATATGATCTCTTACACTTCAATATCAACCATTATTGCTGCTTTGCCAACTCCTATACAGAGTAATTATAACAAGAGAGGTTATTAAAGCTTTACTATAGAAATTTTAATTTGAATTTAAACATGACGGCTAACTTAAATCGTAAAACAGTCTCTCTTGGAGCAGGATAATCATAGCTAAACTTTGGCTAAACTAAAAAGCCTGAAATTATTTATGTTGAGAGGGAGGTAGAGCTAATAGCTCTTGAGTTTGAAGCAGAGGTTATTATCAATAGAAATATTAAACCAGTAGTAGAGCACAGAGATAGGAGTTTAAACTTAAATTGATTATGTTGAGGAAGAAAAAGAACAGCTATAAGTTGAAAAAAACATTTTAATGTCAAGAGTGCTAGAATTTTTTCTCATCTGAATAAAGCTTGAAGAGGCATATTAAAGAGATACAATCTGGAAAACCTAAGTTTATTTCAAGCTAGATATGGTAGATTGTAGGTATTAGTGCACAACATGCTTGAACTCATATACTCACTGAGCTAAAGTTAAAAGGCATATGCAAAAGCATCACCTTAGTGAGTTCTTGATTTAAGATGTAGAGACTCATAAAACTAGTACCAGCAAAGAGAAAGTCAAATACTCTTGAGTCTAAAAGAGAAAAGCAGGAGAAGCACAAGGAGCAGAAACGATTTGAAACAATTAATCAACCTTAAGGAAATACATTTTTATCATGTTACTAAGTGAGAGCCATATATATTCCTGCATTGAATGCAGTTAATCTTAGTAGTTGCATTTAAAATTTTTTGAATATAAGCGTGCCTAACAAAGTAAAGCTCAGAGTTGTTGATGAGTAGCATATATGGTTTACCCTATCAGCTATCAAATATCTAATTAAGAATGAGTAGTAGCAGAATGAATTAGCTAACGAATATATGGTTCTAATAGATGCACAGAGAAGTGACTGCAAGAATTTGCTAAATTTAGATTGGGGTTAATTTAAGGCTTTGGTTTCATCGCACTTAGACTAAAGATATTTGAAATGACTCTCAAAGACTATCTATATCATAACAGATACCAAAATGATTTGAATGATAATCTATCAAATATGATCAAGGGTGTCAAAGAGTTGCATGAACTTGGATATTTTCATAGAGATTTGAAGCCTAAAAATGTTATATTGAACCTATGCCCTTTAGAAGTAGTTGCCATCGATTTCAATTTAGCATTACGGTAAGGAAACATAACCTTAGCTAAGGTTCTTGGTACACCTGGATATTTTCCAATCAGAGAGTGTGGACCAATGGTTCAGTATAGAGGGCTTTATGGGCAGCTGCTATTATATTAGCGAGCCATATGGAAATTTTGTCTTACTTTGGTACAAAGCATGAAAATTAATCAATTAGCTTAACTTAGAAACATATAAAGTAGGAGATGGAAGCGAAAAAATTATAAATTTAGTCGAGATGATAATAATAAGAGCTACTCACTATAGATAATCATAAGACTTCATGCTTGAGTCACTAAAGACAGTCATATTCAAGAGATACAACAAAGACAAGCATATTAAATTTGTTTGAGTTAGGTGAACTAATATCCATTTAATTTACATTAAATTCATTAAAACCTGCTTTTTCTCTACTAACCTCAATAAGACCCCAACTATAACCTATTAATCAAACACTTATAAACCTCACTAAGTGGTTTTGGGGTTTTGATTGTTACTCATTCTTTTTTATTCAAAGTCTTTTATTTTTTCATTTTTTATATATGATATTTTATAGATTAAATAGATTTTATTAACTTTTTGACAAATAAAATTCATCATTTTTTTAGTTTGTTTTAATTTAAATATGAAACTTATACCATCATTATCAATATTAATTTTTAAGATATAGATTAAATCAATATTGATAGAAATATTTTTAATTTAAATAAAAGACATTTTATACAGACAATTATAATTGATAAATTAATTTATATAGCTTTTATATTATCTAAAAGAAAAGAGTGGCTTCCTTGTAATAGTACAATGTTTGTTTTAATCATTAATTTGCCAAATACTAACCCTTATCAGTAGTTTAATTTAGTTTTCTATTGTTATATAACTTCATTTAGTTCTATTATAAATTTTATTTAATAATGAAAATAAAAAAAGATTTTAGGATTTTAAAGTTTATAATTAAAAACTAGTTTTTCTTAAATCATTATACAGTCGCTTTTTTAAATTTATATAATACTATAGATTTTAAACTTTCATGTTTTTAGCTTTATTTATCTCTTTGATTGCAAATTTATCTAGTTTACTAATTTTTCAATTTTCTTATAAAATATTTTCTAAATACTTTAAAGGGTAATTTCTAGATAATGATATTTAATTATTGTAACTATATTTTGATTTTATGAAAGTAAGTTTCATCAAAATGTATTCTGCTGTACTTATTGTAGTAAAGCTAAATGAGTTTCAGAAGTAATAAAAGAATTACTTCAAATTAATATTTTTTAATTTTATTAAACTTTAAGAGCCTAATTTTCATAATTAATAGGTATAAAACATATCTCAATACAATTTGATATAAATAAATTGTGGAGAATTTTTTAAATTCATTTAAAGTATACACTATTTATTTTAATTAAATAAGAAATTTCTAGCAACCTATTTATTCGAATATAAATTATAATATATTTACTAATTATGATTTATTTTAGCAAATCCCTTCACATTTAAACAGTAACTCTTGAATGGTGATTCATCTCATAAAAGAATTATACCCTCTTATAATGATTGGGCTTTTTCAATCTATATTAGCTTATTATATCACTCATTCAAGCAATTATTTAGCATAATCTTGAAAATCTATCTCAATGATATTATAATTTAAGATAATTACCAATTAAATTATTATATTGGGACAGTACATTATGTACAGTATAAATATTTCAAATTTATTAATATTTAATTTAAACATTGAATTTAATATTTAGAATAAATATGTTTCATTATTTAATTGTTAGCCTTATAATTTTTCATACTAGATTAGAAAGTTTAAAATTATCGAAGTGTTTAAATAAAATTTAAAAGTCTATTTTCCAAATATAATTCAGTTATAAATGTAAAAAGCAAGGGTCGATAATTCATTATCTCTATTTCAAGCCATTGCATATAAAAATCCAGGGATAATTTATAAAACTAAAATATCTAATATTTATATAAAATTGACAGGATATTCTTTATAGATCAAGTAAAAATATTAATTTGTAAGTTCATATTATTTTGAATAATTCTTTTTAAATAGCATTTTGATCATTAATTATGTGAATAAATAATAAATAAGATGAAATAATAAACTCCAAATTATATGATATCATCTTAAAATATATTTAACAACTAAGTAAACCAAATTTTAGAAAGGGGTTTTGGGGGTTTAGAATATCTCTATTGAGGTCTGTTGAATTACTGCTATTTGGACTTCCCTTCACTTTAAATATTCCAGCATCTGGATTCTCAACTTATTCATAGGCCGATCCTTACTCTGAATAATAATATTTTGGAGGTTTAGTTAAAATTAAAATTCATTAAAGAATTATTTTCGTTAAATTATAAAATTTAGATATAGAATATAGTCCTAAAAATATAATCTTATATAAATAACTTTTTATAGGTAGTATCTCTAATAAATTTGCAAGAAAAAATAAAGCTTAATTTAAAATAAATCTTTGATAGGTTATTGACCAAATTTTCTTCAAGACACCCATTAAATAAAGTTGAAATATTATCCAGCTCCTACTTTAATGCCTTCTGGGATGTTTCTAAATATGTGTGAGATAATTAATTATTATTCCCAACCTCATAACCTTATTATTACTTGAAAAAATAAAGGACTATATGTTATACACGAATTAAAAATTTGAGATAATGTGCTCATTTACTTTCTCAGGTTCGTGAAGAACTAATTCTTCGTATAATTAAGATGTTACAAGAGTCTAAGAGTGACTAGAATCTTTGTTTATGTATTTATAGCCCAGAGTGAACTCATCACCATTTGGATATTCTTCGAAAACACCCACTCCATAAATAATTACATCAACAGAGGGTACCAAGATAATATAAGATAAATATTTCAATGAATTCAGTATTTCATTTATGAAATTTCATAAAAATCTATCTAAATCTATCATTATAAATTTGCATAATGGCGTCCCATTAGTCCTTGCCAACACTCCAATTGTCTCCATTCTTAAAGTCCTTGAATCTCTTGAAAAATTTAATGTCATGCTTTGTAAAATCCTCCTCTGTGTTTAACCCGTTCAACAGTATTTTTTGCTTGTCTATGATGCCGTTGTTGTAAAAACTTTATGAGATATCTAAATGTCTGCCATCTGCAACTGCAACGAATTTAAATAATTTAGAATTAATGGATGCTCATAATGCATTATGTAATGTAAATCTAATTGTATTTGAGAATTCAAATCAAACTTTTATATGTGATGATTAATGTGAATTTTGTTTTGCTAATCTTTTTTATAACAAATTTAGCTTGATGTAAAGTCTACAAGGGCTGTATTATTCTCTGCATATTATCTTCAATCGCAACTTTATGTTTAGACTGTTAAATCTGCTTATCAATTAAGGCGAGCATCTCCCGTGGGTCAATGCTTATAATCTTCACGTCATCTGGAAAGATTGCCTTGCCTTAGTCATCTCTCTAGACAATTGTGCACTCTCAGGTGTTCTTTTTGACTTCTATTTGCTTTTAGTTTTGACCTCCATCCTCATTCACTTAAATTCAGTTATCTTTATCTAAAAAAAATTAATTAAAATTAGAGATTATAGTATTTTTTAAATAACTTAAAGCAAAGTTTAAGCCTAGTAAACATGTTTTTTATATTATTATAACACAAAAAATTATTTTCTAGCTTTAATGCATGCCATAGTAAAATTTATTTTACTAATAAATTAATGGAAGATAATCATTTTTTTCATTAATCTAACCTGAAATATCCATGTTTAGGGTGATATGCAATCTCCTATGGCTTGAGCAATTTAATTTTCTTATCTTGCCAAGTTTGAGTGGATCCCTGGTTAATTTACACTATGCCTTCATCTTTTCGGTTATCAATCTTTGAAAGTGCCTATCCTCCTTCGATTTCTTTATTATCAAATAAAATTTGATTATGAAATTATAGATCCTAAATAATTGACTTCCCAAAGGTTGTTATAATTTGTTAAAAATCTCAATTCTAAAGATTGTTCATTTGTAAATCTGATGCTTTAAATTCATAATTTTAATTGTTATAAATAAAGCAAGTTGTCTTAATTAAAATATTTATGATTACTCACTCAAAAAGATTAGACAAAATAGTGCAGGCCTTTTATCTTTTATCAATTAGAATACTTATAAAAACCTTTTAATTGAAAAATTTGTAAATTAATAACATTAATTTTAATTTAATGTTCTTAAAATAATTAATAAGAACAATAATGTTCACATCGAATTTCAAGAACGGCACAAATGTACCATCAGTTGTTTTATATTAAATTAATTTATCTTATATTAATGTATAATTTGATAATTATATAGTGTTATTAATTAGAAATTCAAAAATTGCTTCTAACCTTTTTTTGAGTTTCTTTTTAAATCTAATTCTAATATTCAGATTCATTCAGATTCATCTTCTCTCCATTTTCATTGTAGATCTCTTAAAATTATTCAACTGCCTTCAATTACAACATCTTCAGTCAAAATTAATTTATTATTATAACTAATATGTTTACTCATTAGTATGATAATAATATACACAATTAATTAATAATTATCATTTTCAGTGGTTCTTTCTGAGTAGTTTGATTTTTAGGAGGAGATGAAAGCTTAATTTTTTAGTTCTTTTTGCCCGAAGTTTTTTATCTTTCCATTTTGATAAGTTAGATACAAATTAAATTTTTAGAAATTTCTTTGTGTACAATTTTAAAAATACAAATAAAAGCACTTTTATAGTATAACCAACTAATTAATTAGTGTTTATTCTGAATTTCACTTTATTTATCGGCATATATTTATAGCAGTTGCTTAGATATAATTTATGATGATAATGAGAAATTATATAAGTTTATTTTAATGATTAATATTCCAGAGATAAAAACCTATAGTGAAATTTAAGTGATAATTTGTTTTAAAGTAATTTCAAATTCTTTGCTTGGAATCAACTCTGGGCAAGAAACTTTCTTTTTCTTTGTTTATTTTTGCACCAATTTTCACATTTGAATTTACACCAGCACTTCCACTTCCCATCATGTTGTTATTATTCAACTATTTTTATTAAAAAACATTATTCACTACGTTTCTGGTTTAAATCATACTTAAAATATATAAAGAATAGGTAAAGCACCCATAGATTGATATCTCCGTTGTTGTTACTCATCATATTATTTATCTGTTACTAGCCTGAAGTATCTGCGAAACTTCCTCTCTCCTCCAAAAGTCTAATTATTTGATCGTTCAAGCTGCGCACTTCCAATTTATACAACAAAATTTGCTAATTTTTGTCCTCAAGTCCAGCCTAAACATGAAAAATTATAAGAAATTATTATAATTAATTCTTAAATTCTTTGTTTGTCTTCTACTGAGCCCTTTAGGTAGGTATATGGTGTGCCCTTAAACAGTTTTCCTTTGTCTATAAAATATATAATTAATAATGAATTTAAAAAATTACTTGAGAGTTTGAGTGATTGAGAGAAACCTACTATTTCTTCTTTGGTTGAACTACTTCTTGGTCAAGTAAAGTACTATGGTAATAAAAATATTAAAATAGAATTTCAAATCCAAATGAATAATTTTTTATACTAATTAAAGAACTATTGAGAGAATTCATCTCCACCAAGTCCTCCAGGTTTCATTCCACTCCTCATCATACTATTTGAATCTCTAATTATTTTAATACTCTATTAAAATCATATATTTTTTGATTTCTTAAATGATTACTAGACTACTGCATTTTTTTCTCATGTTCTCTTTCTCTCCAGGTTTTCTCCAACTTAAGTTTTTATATAGTTAAACTTTTCGCTTCCAATTCATTCTCCAGCTCTCTCTTTCTCACGCTAAGCTCATTGAGTTCATGAATAAGTACAGTATTTTCCTTAGTCTTCTTTTTTATGTTAATTTTCGTGTTTACTTCATTCAAAACCCCTAAACCCTTTCAGTAGTTTGTTTAAGTTTTTGATTGATAAAAGTAGACTATTAGTGCATACTTTATTAGGGTTTTAATTGGGTTTATGTAAGGGTTTAATTTTTAAATATTAATATTTTAAATGAGTATAACAAGCGAATTTTTAAAATATTTCACATAAACATAAGCTTAGAGTCATGTGGCAGTTCTCTGAATTTTATCTTTCAAAGTTGATGTTTGATTGTTTCTATTGTTTGTTAATTCTCTTAGCTTGGCTTGATAATAGTTGAGTATGCAAGTTCTCTGAGACCTCCATTTATTTTATTTTTATCGAGATATTGTTTGATTCTCTGCTTAGAATCTCTCTCACCCCTGCAGCTAAAGTAATCGTTTCTTGGCATGTCGCTCTCATATTATTAATACTGCTAGAGCCCAGATATCCCATTAAGTGTCTCCATCTCTCCAATCCTCTCTCTCTGGGAAATATCCAGGAGTGCCGTATACATTTCCTTATGCAGAGGCTTGCACTCTTTGAGCTCTGTTGAAGTCTATAATATAAACTCTAAGAGGCTGAAAGTTCAACATGATATTCTCTGGCTTTAAGTCTCTATGAACATAACCTAGCTTGTGAAGCTCTTCAATCCCCTCAACTATCTGCTATACTATCTAGCCAATTTATCTCTGACATCTATTGTCAGATAAGAATTCTCTGTAAGTCATTTCAAGTAATGGAAGCCTGAAGGCTACATGATCTTTACCAAGTAAAATAGCATCAAGTTAGATGATATGCATGCACTCATTTAACTTTGCCTTTTAAAGAGCATAATACTCATTAGCAAATTCCATTTGGAACTTGTCATAAGCAAGGAAGTAAATGAAAGGATATATCTTGTAAGCATATTAGTCATTAGTAATGACTCTCTTCTTTATTTTATCTTCAAGAGTGAGGAAGTTTTCTAGGCAAGAATATAAGTCAATAATTTTTAATATGTGAATCTTCATTGCCTCTATTTTGACCATGATTATATTGATCTCAGAGACTGGAAAGTTCTTGACTGCTTTCTTCATTTTTACTTACTTCTAGACTTCAACTCTAAGAGACTCCACACTTCGTTTCTTGATCTTCTCTTTTAGAGGAATCTATTCCCTGTAGGTTCCTGAATAAACACAAATTTTTAATTGTGCTTTTTCTTTAGGTGCACTTTGAGGTCTCTAGTATTGGAGTATGGCTTCTCACAGAACTCACAGACATAATTCCCATCTTTCTTTTAATGCTTGAGATATAACCTTGGCATATCGTTGTTTATATCTCTCGAGTTTCTCTTATAAGTTGACTTTTAAGGGAAAACTTTATTGCATTCTTTGCATTAATATTGTAGGAATACATTTGATTTGGGAAAATGAATTTAAATTAAATTAATTAAATATTAAAATCATGGTAATTATCAAAACCAAAGTGACTTAAAATTCAAAAATAAATTTATTCTACGGTAGATCCCGCAATTTTAGCTAGACTTTATTATTGGCAATATTCCTGAATCATCCCAGAAAGCGAGATATTTTGATTTTGAGCTAACTCCCAAAAATAGTATAATGGGTTTTTCTCGCTTGGGCGATGAGATAAATTCATTATAGCAATAACAACCACCGTCTCATTTTTAATGCGCTATCCAGAGAGTATAATATTGTCAGGGTTTGGAGACATTTTCCAAAAACATAACTGAAGGTAATTAATAATTAATTAATTTTAATTTTAATTCATTTTCCCAAATCAAATGTATTCCTACAATAATCAACTTTGGCTGGTATTTATTAATGCTCTATGGCTGCTTGTTTAACCTCCTCCTCAATTTTCACATCTTCTTTGATAACCTCCTACTTAATTTATATTTAAATCTCAAAGCTAGACTGGTCAAAGTTGTCATAAGTAGGCTCCCACTGAGTACAAGCGTCTCTGGTCTCTACTTTTCTTGGTTGCTGGAATGATAACTTTTATTGACATGATCCAAGCATTTTTAGTTTGCTGTTATATTTTATTATAATAATAATAAAATATGCCTTGATAAACTATAATAGGAGAGAATGAGGCGTTCTGGTAGATTCTTTGCTGAGTGGTAAGAAAATTAAGTAACCATAGAAGACTGTAAGTTGACATATTTTGTGAGAATTTTATACATTTTAGTAAATTAAAATACACCTAATGAAGTTTTGTTTATCTTGGAGGTCCTCCAAATCAAGTTTGAACTTAATTTGGAGGTAAAATTATTAAGCATTTTTAAATTTAATATGCTCCTAATTAAGTTTTAACCTTAAAATTTAACTCCTAATAAAGTTTGAACTTAATTTGGAGGACCTCCTAAAATAATTAAACATTATTAGGAGCAATTTAATGGAGAAAGTTTGATAAAAATGGAAATCAATCTGTGAAACTTGGAGAAAGTTCCTCCATCTTTATCTATTTATCTGATTCAGGTTGACCTCCAAGTGGATCTCCCTATTTAGTAGTAAAATTTTAGTAAGTTTAGAATGGATATCCATAATTTTAAATTTCATTAACATTTATAGAAACTGGAAGCAAGATGGAGTCTATGAATGATGCAATGAAGAGAATTTAATCTCAAGATTTAATAGGAAAATTCAGAAGTAAAGAAGATCTTTACAGATACTTGGTATAGCAAGGTAAGTTTTCACTTATAACTAACTTATTAACCATAGTTGGATTGTTCTTGCCAACACAGGAGGGAACAAAAATATCATTCTTAAAAGCATTGTTAAGTGAAGAGAAAAAAGCTTTTAAGTCTAATGAAATTAGAATGATCGAGATACCTAACTACCCTGAAATATCAGTGACAAACCTATATGACGATGCTATGAGTGATCCAGACGTAGCTCTCTACCTTCCATCAAAGCTACAGCTCTCAAATAAGTTGCCAGAGAGAAACTTCTTCTTTGGTGTTCTTGCAACTCTGAAACCTGAGTACTTAAATGAAGTTATTTAAGAAGCTCACAAGACGATACAGCATCTCTCCTGAAATAAAAGAGAAGCATGGTATTAAAATAAGTGATACCTGGCTGAAGGAACTTCAAAAGCATCCTTTCATCTCAAGTTAGCTTAGTCTTCTAACTTTATAGAAAAACCTGGTACTGCTATATACTTGATGAAAGAGCGCAGCAAATTAAACAGAGAGAGAAAGTCTTAAGTAAAGCATGAATTGAGTAAGAGGCTCTTCAATGATTTCTAAAAGCCAGAAGAGATGAACTTAGATGAAGGGGCTGGAACTAAGAGAAGAAACATGGGCCCAAGCAAGCCTTAAGAGGAAGAAAAGAAAGAGAATTCAAATCCTTTTACGGGCTAATTCAATATGTGAACTTATTCATTCATTTGAATCTAAAACTTATTTATATACACAAAATCTCCCTTCTTTTGCGCACACTTTAGCTTTCTCATCACTGACTATCTTAGCAGCACTCTTAATAAAATTGACTGTTTCTATCTTTAAATCATGCATCAGATGGTAGAGCAGCAATTTCTTATAATGAGCTTTCAATAACCCCCAATATAATTCAATTCCATTGAACTGAGGGCTGTAAGGAACATTAAATGCAGGTGTTATATTTAACCTTTCATATTCCTTCCCTGAGTCTTTAATTTTATGAACTGACAAGTTATCAACGTATAGAATAATGTCTTAGTTAGCGTACTTATCTCTGAGTTATTGCAAGAACTTAATATATCATTCAGTGTTTATAGAACGAGGGTGAATAACATAAGTCTCGAGGCCACTATCTTCACTTATTCCACCAAGAATAGCATGAGTTTATACCTTAACTTTTTAGTCATAAACTTCTTTATTACTATACCTGTTGCATTAAGATCTTGATATAAAGCCATCACTCTCTTATTGCCATTGACTGTCTTGTAAGATATTCCGTTCTTTTAATATATGTTAGGTATCAAATAAACAGATATGTGAAGCTCAGGAATTGGCGATGAAACATCACAGCCCTCTAGGCTAGAGAGAAATGAGCCCAGTATTTAAGAGTCTTATCATTAATAAGATATTCAATATGATGCTGCTAAAATTTTAGAAGTCTTATAGGCTTAGAATTAAGCTGCTATCTCTTTAAATTCAATGCTAATAGACAAGGAGACCTCACAGTTGCTGGAGATTTATGGAGTTGCCTTGCTATAGACGTATGATTCAGAAAAGGCTTGAGTTATTCACTATATTCATGACATCCATAACGCAACTTAAACAATAAATCTATATACTCACTGTCATAAACAAACCCCAAACCTCGCATATACTCACTTAAAATACTATTATTTAAACATTAAACCCTTACATAAACCCCATTAAAATCCTAATAAAGTATGCACTAATAGTCTACTTTTATCAATCAAAAACTCAATCAAACTACTGAAAGGGTTTTGGGATTTTGCCTGTGTTTGATTTCAAAGTGACTATAGATTTCTCCATGTATTTCAGTTGCCTGTCTAATTCCTCATAAGTTTCAGGGTCTTTTAAAATTTAATTTACTAATCAGATAAAAGTGTCCTTAATTGCAAAATTACGTGCTCATTATTTAAAAAGTCCTTTTTGTTCTTCTCTAGGATCTCATCTGAGTACTTCTTGATAAAACTATCATAAATCCTCATTAACCCAGTGACATAGCTTTTCTCATCCTTTTGCTACACTATTTTGTGAATGTCATTTACGAAGCATTGAATAGTTTTCTCCTTTTATTGTTTGATTCTTCTCTTGTGACATTGAACTATCCAACTCCTTAATTTTATCTTTTCTTCTGTTTACATATCTTTCAGATTTTACATTGCCTTAATAAATAAAATGAAAACTTCCTATATACCTTAGACTGCTTCTCTAAGACTTTCTCAAGATCTAGCAGTTGCTCCTTCAAGTTTTCAATTTACTTCTCCTTTGGTTCCAGTGAAGACTTCATCTCCTGAGTTCTATGAGTTAGAAAAAAATGTAAATTCAGCCAATAATTAAAATTCTAAATATTCAAATTACTCCAACTATGTTATATAATAAATATGATACTTAGTTATAATAATTTTAGTTTATATATTGAAATTTAAATTATCAATGAATTAAAATCAAAGATCATTGATTATTATTCATGTAGGTTTTCTTAGTCTCAATGATTCTCTTTTAGCTTTGTATTAGTTTTAAATTTAGTATATTCAACATTTTCAGCATATAAAGATTTAATAATGTTGATTATTTGAAATTTTATGATTAATTTTTTATTTATCTTTTGGCGAGCTACCATGAAAAAACTGATCGTGGTAGCTCGCTATTTATTATGTTAATAATTTATTTATTTTTAATTATCTTAATTGTTAATATCATGAATTTCTTATTTAAACTATCATTGTTTTGTTTTTAATTGTGAATAAAGTATCTTATAATAATAAAAGGTTCTATATTGTAGAGTGTAAACATACATTTGTATTTACCAGGCATAAAATGTTTAACTTTGAATTTTTATAAATGTACTTCTGTTTTATTAGAGTATGTTATTTACTATAGATAATTTAATTTAAACCAATCTAAATTATTAAATATAAAAATACTTAAATTTAATTTGATACTATTTAAAATATATTAATAATGCTTATATAGTATCATTTAAGAAGTTAATTTATATATAAAATGAAAGTTCACTTGTTATACATAGTAACAACAAACTGGGATTTATTTATCTATTATAGCAAACACAAAAATTAATTGATAATTTATCTATAAGTTATACTTCATAACTTGAAACACGTTTAATCTAAATAAATAATGTCCAACAAATAAAATAATAGAATTTATTGAAATTTAATATAATAAATATCGCGAGCTACCACGATCAGTTTTTTCACGGTAGCTTGCCAAAATAAATATAAATAAAATAAATAAACTAATGAAAAATTGATAAAAACGACTATCTGTAAATTAAAGATGGAGACTACTATTAAATTAGAAAGTTAATTGCTAGGTGGTACCAACCACTTGGGACTTTCTGATAGAGCTTTCTACTACACTAAGGCCTACCGAGGGCAGGTAGGGGGTTGCTGGGCGCAACGCATGAGGGACCAGTCGGCGGGGTTCAATCTGTCAGCGTACACTCCTCGAGTGAGCTGGATCCTAAGATTTCCCTGCATTAGATGAGTCTACTGGCTTGAGTTCAGTTTCCTAGGTAATAGGGAGCAGGATGAAGGTACGCTCTGCCTTCAAAAATGAGAAGACGAAAACCATTGAAGCCAACGATAAGGATTTTTCTCCCACACCGGGTTAGGGTGCTGAAGCTACCACAGCGAAAGGATAGGGATTACGTTTCCCAGCAGCGGTGGGACCGGTAAGCGTTTTTCTCCATCTTCTGTCACTCTGGTAGGATCCTACGAGCTCTGTCCTTCATGGTGAAAACCCGGTTGACATCTTGATTTTAGGTGAAGACTAGGTGATAGCAAGAATGGTTTTTTCGGAGTTTTCTACTTCATGACTGCCACGTCACGGAATTTGCCACGTCAACTCATTCAGATACGTCTACGTCACGACTAAGATTGATGGTTTGATTTTAGTATTAAACAGTGATATGTTAAATTTATTTGATTTTAATCATTAAACACAGCAAAGATAAAGACTAGTTCAACAAAACTCAAAATTTGTTAGTGAAGAAAAAAAAAATCACATAGTAAACCACTTAAACTTGATCTCTATGATATAAAATCTCAATTCATTGAGAATACAAATATAGTAAAGTTAAATATATTAATTATAACAATGATTTAATTTAATTATATATCTGGGATCAATAATTTTGAATATTTAAAATTTTAATTATTGGCTGAATTTACAATTTTTTCTAAGTGAGCACTTGCTTTGTCTTCTGCAAGTCCTTGATCTTAAACTTGTACTTATACAACTTAGTTTCCTTCTTTTTGAGCTTCTCCTGCACCTCTTTTTTCTCCTCTTCCAACTGCTTAATCAACACTTTCTTCTCTTCAAGCAGTTCCTTGAGTTTCTTCTTCTTTTTTGAGGCTTTTTCCTTCAGTGAAATGAACTGCTCTTTTTCATCTTGGATGCGCTTGATTTGTCTCTTGATGGTTTCTATGTCATTTTTTAGGATGCCAATCACATCCTCCAGCTTCTCTTGTTCGCTCTTGTAGAGACTCTTTAATTCACTCATTTCAGCCTCGTGCTCGTCTTCTTGTTGAGTGAGCTTCTCCTCGTACATTGTCTTCAATCCATCAGCTGTGTCATAAAAACAAATAAACATAATATTTATAATAGATTTTAATAAAAATAAAAATTATTAATTAATGTGCGCTTGGAGTCTTCATATTCATCATACACTTTTCCAAGATTATTTTTAAATTCATTTAGTAATTTTTAAATTGCTTCTTCGTTTTGTCTCTATAAAAGTTTTATCTAGTTTTCTTATTCCATTAATTTATTAATTTTATGAAGATATAAATTTAAATTTTTACTAAAAACATTTGAACAAATTCCTGTCTCTTTTCTCCCTTTTCTTTCTCTAATCTGGTGTAGTTCTAGTTTTCAATGGCAAGTTTCTTCTCATAGAGCGTTTGTAGTTCCTCCATGCACTGTAAGTGGTTTAATTCCATTTTCTTCATTGTCTGAGTATTTTCATCTTTCTACTCTGCCTCCTACTGCTATAAGTCCTCATATCTCTTCTTAATATATTCTATAAAGCATTTTTTATTATAACTTTAACACTTTTTAAAACCAAATCTCTTGTTGAGATCATTGAGTTAATCACTCTTAGTCATCTCCATCTGTGAAATTTGCTGCTCATACTTATATTTCTCTTGTCTGAGTGAGCTGTCCACTTTTGTCTTTTCTTCCTCCATTTCTTGCCTGAGCTTTTCCTGCTGCTTTCTCCAGTACTCCATCACTGTTTTCTTAACCAAAACTATCTGAGCCAGTTATTCGTCCACTATTAGCTGCAGTTAAGAGTAGCCTATTCCTGATTTAGATGCAGGGTCTTGCTACTGGATATCTTCAAAAATGTATAATAATCAATTAATAGTTAATTTTAGTCTGTAGTGTTTTTATTTACTGATAATTCTATAATAGTGTTCTAAATATAATACTAATATCCGACTGCAGCCCAGACTACTCATCTTTTATGCTTGTTACATTGACTTCCTACTTGACAGTAGTTTGCTCATTGGCATATTCAGTGACTGAATACACAAAAACAGCGCCATCTTCACCTGCTGAAAACACATATCTCCCATCTGGGGAAACAAATATTAAAGTAATTAATGGTTTTGCATGAGCATGATTTATAACTTATTAGGACACTAGTATCTTAGTGACTCTCCCCAAATGAGCATTGAAAGTATCAAAACACATGTCTTGCTGGAGGTAGGGAGGCATAGTAAACACTTTCAGTTGACCTCGGTCTGTACCTACAATCAGATTCTCAATGCCAGAAACAAAATATTTGATCTATTTTACATCAGTGTATTAACATGGTATATTCAATTAATAAATTTAAGCCCCTTGTATTAATTTTATATTAATTCTTGCGATATTTCTTTGTGAAAGAAGTCGCAGATAAAGCACTCTCATTATTGCTTACTATATCTAACTGTTTGTCTTCCTTGTGATTGTAAACTTTAAACATGGCTCTCTGCAAGTCACCACCCACGGCTAAAACCTTGTAGTCATCAGATGGATAAGCAAGAAACAGACATGCTTTGAAGTCACAGTCACGGGTGATCACTCCTTCATTTCTATATTTAAGTGATAACAAATATGGAATAAATTAGTTAGAAATCAAGTTTTAAAGCACTAATTTCTCTTTTAGTAAGTCAAAAGATCATAACAATAGAGGAAACCATCATTTGATATAACTACCATACAGTTATCTTAAGCATTGAAAGTAATGTCTGAAATAAATTGGGAAGGACATCAAAGTGGCTTGTTGTTTGGGAGTAAGGATTCCAAAGTTTAACTTGCATAGATGTAAATCTTCTTCTAATCACTTTAATTATTGCTAATTCCTTTAAAATTACTTGTTAAACTCATATTTCGGCACCATACCACTCCTTTATATATTTTTATAATTAGTAAGAGCCAGGAACTGCCAACCATTACTGAACTTTATTTTATTGCAGTTATTGATTTCCAAATCTCTAAAAACCTTTAGCTCATCATGAAGCACATGCATAATTCTGACCTTATCCAGAAACCCAGCTGCCATGTAGTATCCAGATGGGTGAAGAGACATTGAGAGTAAGGGTTTAGCCTAGTCACGCAATTTATCTTGGTCTATATCCTTCTCAACTAAGAAATACTATCTGGATAGTTCGCATTATCGCTAAATATAGAAAATATTGCCTAAAAAGAGATAAAAATATAGAGTTTCGAACTAAAATGAAATGATTTATTCTTTTGATTATCCAGTAAAGTAATTCAAAAATCTAATAGTACAGTCATCTCTACTTGCAGTTACCAATATTGGTCTTTATATGGAAATATCCATTGCGATAATAGCTCCACTGTGAAAACCCTTAGCTACAGTTTCAAACTTTGTTTCTTCATCTGATGGCTAGAGAGTTTGATCATCTAGTGAATTGTGGTATTTGAATAATTCTTAAATTACTAAAAAGACTCTTATTATAAAAAGCAATGTTTTAAGAGAAATTTAAGCAGCTCCTGAGAAACCATCTTGCTTGTTATTGTAAGAATTTACCATATAGAATTGCTTCATTAAGTTCAAATAAACTATATTGTCTTTTTTTAAATGAGTATTTAATAATCCTAATAAAATCAGATAAAATTTCAAGTTTTTATTATAACTATGTTCTGAATCTTGGTGACAATAGCCAAGTATATCTCGCTATCTTTTTTTATTTCATATATGATCATGCTAACCACTTTATGATTTCTGAGACTGCTGCATGTCCATTTCCTTACTAACTCGAATCTGGGGTATTTCAAGCCAGTCTTTGCTTTGTCTTGGGGTTCTGGCAGTTATTTGTAGAAATGCAATATTCCATCGTCTATAGCAGCTACAAAACCAATTAAAATTATTATTATATTAAATTGGATGTTTTTAATAAGTGCCGTTTTAAAAACCACCTGTGAAAGTTCTAATTGTAGTATAAGAAGCTTTGGCATCGAATGGTAGAACCTAGACAACATCATAATTATCAATAATGAATAAGTCTACAGATTTAGTGCATCCAATCAATAAATCCTCATCAGGGTAGTTCCAAGTGTGATCTGTGAAGATTATACTGTCATCCATTCTAGAAGGCAATGGTAAATTTTTAAATTCTTAGAGTGCTTTTAAGGAACCTTCTTGCATACTATTCATCTGCATCTCTCCATTCATAAATAAACTAAATCATTTGATGCCATTGAGGAATGATAAATATTATAGATTTAAAACATATGATACCTAAAAATTACCACTGACAATTACCTTGTGATTGTCTTTGGGATGGAAGCTAATCCTTGTAATCTTTGTTTTATGGAAGTCAAAACTAGCAATGACTCTATTTTTCTTAAACCATTCGTAGATTAATACCTTGCAATCAGGTACATTCAAGAGACATGCAACATACTTAGAGTCATTAGAGAACACTATTCTTTTATATTTTAGTTGTTATTTAACATGTTAATAATTGAATATTAATATAATCTTTTAAGATTTCTCTATTTATAGTTAATTTAATTTGTGATAAACTATTGAAGTAATAAATCGCTAATTAGTCGGAGTTTATCCCTCACAAACATTAATATGGTTTTAGGTATTTTTAAAGAAAGTGCTTTTTATATCATAGAAAGTAGTATAAGCGCATTTATCGTCTCTCAACAATTCACAAGATGCTTCAAATTATTTTTAAATATTTTTGACTTGTAATTTTACCACAAACGGTGCATAATTGTTAAATTATATAATGCTAGAAACTTTTTATTTGGGGATAGACATATAGCAGTAATTTCCTTGAGATTTTTATGTAATCGAATAAATTTCATTTCATTAGTTTTTAAATCTCTCACACCTATTTATCTACCTACTGGATACGTAAGAATAAGTCTTGATTGTAATAAAATAATTCTTTGTATTTACTTATTTTTTTATCATGGATAAAATCATGACCCCTATTCTCTATCACTAAACATTTAATCTTTATATTAAATTTGATTGATCTGCTTCTTCTAAGAAATTCAAGCAATTTTGGATATCGTTCATCTAAGATCCTGTATACATTCCAAATGCATTCCTAAAATATAAAATGTTAAAATCAAGTATTCTTAAATTCTTAAAGTGTAAAAGCTGAAACTCATCATCAAATAAATCATTATTATTTATTATTTAGTTTCATTGAGTTTGTAATATTTTATATAGAGTAACTTACAAGAAGTCAAGCTTTATTCTTGGCTTAGCTTTGACCTCTTTCATTACTTTGTGGCGATTATAGTCAATTTCATGCTAAGATAGCCCCAGAGAGTTATTGCTAATCCCTGATATTTGCATTTGGGACATCGCTTGAGATGTTTGCATTTTCTAAAAATTAAATTAATATGTTTATTTAAGCTTTTTTTCAAATAATTATTTTACAATTTACTTTCAAACTTTCATTATAAATTATGAAATTTAATAAATTTTTATATTTCTATAAACTTAGATAGAGTGTAAATTATTTACTTAAAAAATTTGCATATTATTAAAATTATAAATCAAGCGAAAATCAATGATAATTTTAGATTAATCAATTTTACATTAAAGTATATTATAAAATGAATCAAATGCAAGGCAGTTAGAAATTAGCATTAATGCGACTTTCATCCTTGGACAGAATACTTATCGCTCTCTAAAAATCTCACAACAGCAGACAGCAATAAAATGTTCTATAAACCCCTTCAAATTGGAATCAAAGTCAAAACAATGGTAAAGAAGGCAAAATAAATTTACATATCAATAATGGACAACATAATAATTACTATTGTAGGAATACATTTGATTTGGGAAAATAAATAATAAATTATTTAATAAAATATCAAATTATTGGCAGTTAACTTTTTGGAAACCTGGACAATATGGTACTTGTTCGATAGAGAATTCAAAATTAGCTGGACTTTACTATTGGCGGTACCCCTCTATCGCATCCCTGGAGTGAGATAACTTGAGTTTAATTTTTGGTGATTTGTTTAGTTGATTTTAATGCCAAAATTAAACTCAAGTTATCTCGCTCCAGGGATGCGATAGAGGGGTTCCGCCAATAGTAAAGTCCAGCTAATTTTGAATTCTCTATCGAACAAGTACCATATTGTCCAGGTTTCCAAAAAGTTAGCTGCCAATAATTTGATATTTTATTAAATAATTTATTATTTATTTTCCCAAATCAAATGTATTCCTACAATAGTAAAAATAAAACATTTTGTAAAATGACAATTTTGGAGGTTTGAAATTATAGAAAGGATAAAATGAAACAAAAATAGAGGTTAAAATTAATATTTTATTATAGTTTTTATATATTTATTGAGAATTGCAATTTCTCACAGACGGCTTTGAGATTGAAATTAGCTTAAAGTATGAATATATTATAATTAAAATAAAGATAATTACGTTTTTATTTTTAGAAGTTTTGTTTTAAAATACATAGTATGAGAGATTTGGAATCAATTTAACTTTCATAAATGTAAAGTTTAAAAAACACGATAAAGATAGTGAGGCCAAAAATACGCCAAAATCATCCAGATGCTCTGTAGATATTAACAAATCACACTACATGAGTAAAGAGTTACTAAACATAAAAATAGCTGATTCTAAATGGTGGCAATCCTACCTCCCCTTAACCTTATATTGAGAACTTGTAATTTAAATAATTTTTAATGAATTTTATTTTAATTTATTAACATATTTTATTTATAATAACTTTTACTTGAAATAAATTTTTGGGGGATGTTTACTGCCCAAATATTTCATATGCACCCAAGGGGAAGTTTTCTGCCCAAAAAAGGTTGTATCCTGCCCCATAGATAAAATATAATAATAATAATTGATCCACATCGGGGACTCAGTCCAACCGGATATGATATACGTAAATAAAGATTTATAAGGATCTAGCCCTTTTAAGTTATATTTTTATCAAATCAGTTCAATCTCTCTGGTTGTAACTTTTAGTTTGATATTTTAATTCAAACCCTAAAAACTTCTAATTTTTTCAAATTGTCTCTCATTATTGAAGTGTGACATTATCTGCTCAAGGTAAACTTTCTCTTCAAAAAGGTTCAGGGTTTGCCCTATTTTTTGCTGAATTTTTGAGGGATAGTCGTGAAACTTGGCCTCTTTATATACAGAGAACTGTATATGTTGGTTGAGTTCATTCTAGATAGTTTCGTTGGAGAAAAGGGTTTTGAATATAATCTCTAAACAGTCTCTAGTGTCGCAGAGTGGGTTCTACTTGCCATTGATTTTAAGATATTCCATAGTTATTATTAATTAATTTATCTTTTAGATTATTAGTATTAAATAGCTAGTAAAGTTTGGATCCTAAATTAAATTTAATTTATTAGCTCTCTTATTTTATTTCATTAACTTTATTAATGAATCACTGTTGTAAGATCTATATTACTATCTTAATATATTAATGAGGTTAAGGAATTAAAGGGTCTTAGGATATTGTGAATGAAAGAACAAATTAAAATTTTTACAAGTGTCTTTCTAATCTCTATTCCCATTATGGATAGTCATTACTTTCCTGTTAATATATTAGTCATTATTAGTATTAACACACTTAGCGGTTCATCAAATCATATTACCCTTACTCTTCTTAGCATATCATTTTTAAATTCAACTTGTGATTAGAAGAAGCAGTAATAAGGTATTAAATAGAAGAGCTTATATTTGCGAGTTGTGACGTTTAGAAAAACATAATTAAGGTCACCATGGTTGTATTATATGGTTAGTAAGAAACATAGGAGAGTTAGTACCTCTTTGTTGGTCTGTTTAATTTTGATTTATCTCACTTGATTGTAGAGCTTGCCACTCTTCTTTTTAAGATGAAACATTTCTAAATAAAAGGTGGCTTAGTTTGCCAGCTAGATATCTATGTGCTTAATTTTTTGCAGACATTAAATAATTTGACCTAAGAGATGTTGAGTTAAACTATTGATCATCATTTTAAAGTATATATAAGCTCAGCTACTAGGTATGAATCTCCCATACATTAAAATATAAAATATCCATAAATTTCTCAAAATTTTTTTCATCAATTATGTTATAATTATTTATAATCTAGCATCCAATAATATGTCTTGCTTGATAAAGATTTCAATTTTTATAATCACATTAATTATTTATAAAAACAATTAGTTTAACATTGTTTTTAATATATAAAAAAACAAAGAATAAATATAAATCTTGAAAATTATATAATATAAAAAAGTTATTAAATATATGGTTTGGGTAATTGAAATTGGGATTTATTTGTTTCTAATGTTTTTTTTGTGCCAAATTATATAATTTTGAACGTTAGGGGCAGGAAACTACTGAAGACGTCAGGCAACTTCCGTGGGTGTGAAAACTGCAAGGGGGCAAGAAACTTCCCCCAAACTTTGTAAATTACTAAGTTTATGTATAAACCCATTCAAATGGTTTCAATTAATCTCAAAAAAAGAAAAAACATAAATAACAACAATTATAAAATAACTTTAACGATTTCTAACTTAATAACCCATATTTAAGAAAGTAAAGTGTGAGAGCATTTTCTTAGTAAAAACATAAAATTAGCGATCTATTGACTCAGAAATAAAGGAAAAATGATAAAAATATCAACTAAGGTGGACATATAAGATTATTATTTATAAAGAAATTTTCAAAATTGTTTCGAGATGAGATTTAGAGAAAATTTGAATATTTAAGTAGACGATCATTAATAATCAAAAACTTAGATATCTTATAATAATAAGATTTTTAAAAATCTAAAAAAATTGACGAGCTAAGTCTAAATTTTTTTTTTAACTTAGCTCGTATATATAAATTAACTTACTTTTTAAATATATTAACTTTAATATTTTCATTCATAATCCTTTATTCACGTATTAAATATTTTATCCAATAATAATTAGTATTATTAACATATATTCACATTAATTGGAATGTTTAGCATAAATTAAAATTCTTTTTACATTTTAAAAATTGTTAATGCTTTTTATTAAGAGCATACTTCATTTTATATATTTCTAATTTATTCTCAATTACACTTTACACTATCATTTGTAAATTTAATTATATATCAATAAAATAAATTATTAACCACTATTCTTGATTATTTAATCATTCTTTGGAAAATGTAAATAATTTCTCTAATTATTTTATATAAAATATTTAATAATCGAAGTACTTCTCCAAAATCGAAAAAGCTTACATAAAAGAGGGTAAATAGTAATAATATAGATTTGCAAATTGTCTCCAAAAAGTAAGAAGAGCACTCTAATGATTAAATTTTAGCAAGTACTAATAGAGTAAGGAGATAATAGTCTCAATAAGAAAATAGAAGGTAAGTCAGTAGAAAGAACAGTGTTATATTTGCTATAAGTCCTAAAAAATTATGAATTCTTTTATTCAACTTTTATACATTTAAAAGTCATAACTCGGTCGTATAAAATCTTGGTAAAACTCAATTAATTTCAACGACTATAGCAAGCTTGAACATTTAACTTTAAACTACTAATGAAATATCTCAAAATAATACATTTAAAGACAGTTAAAACCTTGAATATTTCAAGTCAGAATATTCTTACAAAAAAATTAATTTTGTAGGTTTGAGTCTATTAAATTGCATATGAATCGATTCATAAATTAAAGATTTTATTGATTTTACCAAAAATTAAAATATAAAAGTTTACAACAGATTTTTTATGCATAAAGTTTATTATAAAATCAGTTTAAAAGAGAAATGAAATATAAGAATCAGGTTAAGTCCAATTTTAAAGTAAATAAAATAAAATTCATGAACTCGTAAACAATTAATTTTATCTTTGATATTTACTTAGTAATTGAAATGCTTTTTTAATAATTAATATCATTTAATCATTTGAAATACTTATTATTTTTTCAATTCTTCAACACGAAACTTGTTTAACATTAAAAATAACTAGCTTGATTAAAATTTCTTATCAATAATGACAATTTACATATCTATAGTTTTATTACAAAAAATTTGTGGTTTAAGTCATGTGTAATTAATGAGTAAAATATTCACTAAACCGAATTTAGCTCCAAATATTTTAGGAAATGATCTCTAAAACCTTAAATTTCTCAAAAATACTTAAAGTAAATATATTAATTTCTAAAATAAAATTTTAGGTGAAAGTTTATTGAAATAGCACAGTAACTTCAATTCAATTTTCAAGATAGGTCAGAGACAATTTCTGTAACAAGTGCTAATACACCATATAAACTATAAAATATTTAAATAAAAAAATAAACAAATTAGAGGTCACCAGTAATGCTTAATTCAAAACTAAGCTTAAAATTAAGATAAGCTAAGTGCTTTAAAGTTTCTTACTTTATAGTAAAATGAAAAATAACAATACTAAACCTCAAATGAATTACAAAAGGCAATATTCTCTTCTAAGTCAGGGGCCACTAGATTCAAAATATAAACTTCAAATCTATTATTTAAGAGGGAAAAAATTTAACTTTGAACAAGCTATATAAAAGTATGTAAAAACACAATTGTCATGAATTTAAGAGATGAAAATACATTACCATAAATTAACTATGAATTATAGATAGATTATTATAGATAAAATGATTATCTTGTTCAAAATGAGAACTACTTTTTCTCATAGTGGTAAACCTCTAAGCCCTCCAGATTTGAGTTTATTTTTAATGTCCTCGTCATTTGCATTTCTAAATTTATTAAACATAGATTAACCACAACCACCAGCTGCTCCACCTCCAATAGTAATTCCACCTACTTGAACTCCTGGAGGTCTCATCTCAATCAAGGGTTATTATTCAACCTTGGCTTCTATGATACCGTTTGTCTGTGAATCTGTATTTATAATTTGCATTTTCTCAACAATTAACATTTTTTCTCTGAAACTGGTCACACTTGCAGCTTTGAAATCTGATTTCTTTTCCTCTTGATTAAAATTGGGAATTGAATTGAGTTACTATATATATAATGCATTTGAAATTTCATTGATAAAAGTTTACCATCCATAAAACCTTTTCTCTAGGCTGCCATGCTCTGTAAGTAACTTCTTTGTTTGATTTGATTCTCATCGAGGACTAAACTTCTTTTTTAGGTAACTAGTCTAGGAGTACCCCAAGCCATTTGCCTTTTAAATTTATCTTCATCTTATTTATCGTCTTTTACAGGTTATGAAGCAACCACACCGCCTCCTCTTTGTAGTATAGGTCTCCAAAAGCTCTCCTTCATTCTTTGAATCTCCATTTGTTTCGCTGTCATAGTAGTGGGTTTTCTAGGCTCATCTGAATTTGAATTGCCGTTAGATTATGGGTCCCCATTTTATAAATGGTACTTCTTAAACGAATTCCTTGGTAGGCTTGAGCTTTGCGTGCTCAGCTTCATTTTTATACTCCAAGCTTGTTTCCAGTTGGTTAAAAGATAAAGATCGCAGTAGTTCCAATTTAGATTTCAACCAATTTTATTTTAAGAGAATTGATGCTCTGAGTCTTTCTACTGGTTCATAAAAATAAGTTGTTAAAATTATTGGTTCTCCTTAAATTCCTCCAAAGTACTGAACGAAATTAGACCTCAATATCTTATAAACATCCGCCTTCTTTGTAAATACTTCAATTGTGTACGGATTCGGCAAATCGCTGAGAGCACTATGTTCCCCAAAGCGCTCTCCTCTTTGAATATATCCAATTACGAGATGCTTTTTATTTTTATCTTATTGAATTTAATCAGGGAATATCTATTCGCCAAGGTACTATGTTTGAGTAGATAAGAGAACTTAGAAATTTTTAATTTTAGAAAGTTAAATATTAAAACTAATATAATAATATAAAATACTTATTTTAAACACTATAATATAATTGCGATAATTCGAAATGATCTTAAGCTTAAAAAGAAAAAAATATTAATAAAAATCTTTCATATTTTCTATTAAACAATTGATTCATTGTAACTTTAAATGTAAGTAAGTTTAAACTTTAGTCAATATAATCTAGTTTTTTTAAATATGTTTAGTATTAATGTTGTTCAAAAGTGTTATATTTTTTTAATAATAACATTATCTTTTATCAAATAAAGTATTATTTTCAATATATTCAAAATTGATAAAAGCAAACAATCATTTGATTTTTTAATGAGTTATTTTTTATATCTTTTGATAATTTTGTTTTTATTCAATTAGAGTTTCTTTTCAAGAAAAAAAGCAACTCTAAAATCAATTGCAAAGTTTAAAATTATAATTGAATAACGTTTAAATAATAATAGAAAGTTTTTTAAATCAATTTTGTTTGATTCTAACAGGATTTTAGTGAGATATTTAATTTTAAAAATTAATAAGCTTTACATATCAATTTTTTATTTATTTTACAACATTTTTTATTTTGTGCAATTTTTAGCTAACTCTCATCTTACCTCTAAATACAAAATACAGATAATCATCTTAATCATCCTATTTCTAGAAAACATACCCTTAAGTAGCTACTTCCTTATTAAACAGTACCTCCATAACTTCAATAATCTTCCTGGAAACAGCTCTAAATTTCGGCACGTACCTGATCAAGCAATCAATTTTCTGCTCACTTGACAATTAAGTCTTTTTAACAATTTAATCGTAGAGATCTCTGTCTATAGAAATTATTTCAACTTTCTCACTGGCTGCTCTCGCATATTCATTTCTTATGTCATTTGATGCAGACTTCAACCCGAATGTTTCCGACTCGTCTGCATTCTTAGAGAATTTGAACTGATCCTAAATTTAACCATCAGTGGGGAGTTAAGTGTTATCAACCAATATTTCAAGCTTTCCTTTTAGTGCAAAGTAAAAGTACTTCGAGTTATCACCTTTGGTATAGAGTAATTATCCACGGTCTAATTCTCTCCATTTCATGGTCAGAAACAGCTACAGCAATTTAAAAGTTAAATTGGATTATAGAGAAAATAGTTACCTTAGCAAACATTATTTCATTATATTGGCAGAACATAGTCTGATACTGCTTGTTGTTCACAAGATCGAAATACTTGCTCACAAATCTTGCATTATCCAAATCTGTCTTTGAGGGGTTTTAGTAATGAATGTTTGGAATTTTCCCTTCTTGCAATTCTTTTTCATTGGCTTAGATGAATTCCTAGATTCTTAATTTTCTCATTTCGCTGGCTGATACAGAGCCCTAAAATATTATAAAGATAATATAATTATTATAAATTAATGATAAAATGGACATAATAATATTAGTTATTTTTTTTTACCAATAATATTTATATGGATGATAGATCCACCCTACTAAATATAAATAAAATAAAGTTGAAAAAATTAAATAATTCTTCAATCAAACAATAATTTTTATTAGAAATAAAATAAAATATAATTTAATTAAAATACTGTCTTAACAAGAAGACTCTGTCATTTTTATTAAGGATTTATTAATATCATTAATTTTGACTCAAATGCAAAATTATTCGCATTTTTAAAAAATTAATATCAATTTTATTTTTAAGGATAAATTTTAGGCTCCAATAATTAACTTATTAATTAATGTGAATATCCAAAATAATTTGTATAGAGAATTAAAGTATAAACTTACAAGTCTACCAAAATCCATTTTTATTTTATGCTTAATTAAATAATATATAGTATCTACATTATTTTAAATTACAAAAATTGATTGTATAACATTTTATATTTTCATTTCAATTATTGAATTTCAAATTTTGACTCAATGATAAAATAGCGTTTTAACTTTAAAAATGCTTGTTTCTTAAAGTTAAAGGATTAATTTTAAAAGACTTTTCAATAATTAAGGTATTTTAAAGATTGTTTAATTTGATATTAAAAAAAGTATAATGTTCAATTGTGAGACTAACTCAGTTGAAAGACTTTGTAGTAATAACTTCTAAGTTAATAGGGCTTTAGAGGGCAACAAAGAAGCAAGGGACAAAAGGAAGTTTCTTGTTGACTTTGCAGCTTTCGGTTTTCAGGATTTCCATTCAATCCTTGAATCTTCCGCTGTTTCAATGTTGAACATAAGCGTCATTGAAAGAACCACGAGGGTTTGCACAAGACTCTTGGAGTACTTCGTTTGACATATTGGCTTGTCATTCTCCAGTGCAGAGGGTGATATGTGGGCATCTGTTTTCAACAATATGTTAAGAGAAGCAAATATAATTATAATTAAATGGCTGTAATAATCTTTCCTGGAACCACTACAACACCATAAACAATGATCGATTCTTATATATCTTCTTCAAATTCCTGATAGATCTTGTTCTCAGTTCTTTCTTAATCTCTTCCAACATATAGAACTGTCACATGAGGATCTTTCACCAACTACCAACCATTATACTATCCAGCCTTAGTATCGTACAATTAGTTAATACTTTCCCATAAAGTTTTGATTGGATTGATCTTATCAAAGTTAAAGAGTTGTTCTACTAATGAAATATGAAATATATTATATGATTCAAGGAGTATCTTTTTGATTTTTCCTGCTACATTCTTATTTTCATCAAAGAAAATTCCAAGATAGATTGGGAGTTTTTCAATGAAATCATCCTCACTGCTATAGCTAGCTCTTCTAATCTACTTTTTATTAGTAATAGTGATTTGGAAACCATCATCATTAGATTAACTCAATTTTTTGTTCCATTAAATTTGTTTTGGCTTGTAATTACCTTTCTATACCTCTGTGGTCTGTTACTTGGAATTATTTTACAAAACAAACTTTGACCCATTTAATTAATTCTTTGGATATTTTGTCTCAGCTTGCTTTAAAATTTGATGTGAAACTTCTTCATATTTGATTTCTTCTACAACTCTGTGACTTGATTGCTAAGGTGTTGTAGTTGAGGCACTCTAAATTTCGTTCTATCTCAAAGGAGTTTGACTATTTTAAGAATTCATATTTTTCTTATCATTTTGGATAAAATCATTCAGCTGTTCATCTATGAACATTTAATGTGAAATTTTTCTTTCAGGAGGTTGCTTTGAAGAACCAGATTGTTTCTTCTTTAAGCCAGGACTCAAACTTTTCTTAAATAGTCTTTTGAAAATACTTTCTAGATGCTGATCCAAATGCTCTTCTTATCCTGTAGAGCCCTTAAAGAAAGACTTGTATATTTGACTTAGATGCACAAATTTATCAAAAACAGGATGAGGCATAGGATATGCATCGCCAGTGTTTTCTAAGCATTGCTCTACATTTCTGTGAAGGTTATCTGGTAACTGCAAATCTTCGTGCTCAAACGTTAAGTGGACTCTCATAAAATCATCTAGAGCATGATCTTTCAAGAATTAATCATCAAACTTCTGTCCTTTGTATTTTCTAAAGAATAAGAAAAGCACTTGAGCTAAGCGATTAGGATCTTCGTTAGTCAAGGTTTAATGATTAGCTCTTTCTTTGCATCTTTGGAAACATTGAACAAGCATACTTAATGAAAATGGATAAACTCTATGAGGATTTGGTTATTCTGGAACTATAGAAATCTTTAAAATCTCAACTTTTTGACGATATTTCTCTTCCACTGACTGATCAATAATGGTGAGAGTCTGCTAGATATAACTTAAATAAATATTATTTAAAGAATCTCAAGGAAATCTTTATGATATTATTGTATCTTGTTTTTTATTTAATAAATTGTATCATTTTTCAAGAAATAGTAAAGATTATATGATATATTAATTCGGTTAAAAATGGTTTCACGCAAATACTTTATTAAAAAAGCATTTTAAATTAATATTAAATTTAAAACATTTGTAGAAAGTGAGTTCCTAGAATTGGACTATTGTAAACAGCGTTTGATTTTATCTCAATATAATTTAATTTTAAATAAATAATAATTGGAGGTACATGATTCTTATCAATGCATATAAAATGAATATCATTTGAGTCATCTTATAGATAATGCTTAATTTTTGCTTGTAAAGTCTCAATAAAAATCTTAACAGTTAACTTATGAGTGTTATCAAATGCATCTTTGGATGTTTTGGTAGGGTTTTTCTTCATGTATAAGTCCATTTGGTCTCTCTTAATCTCATCATTTGACAAAGTATGGAATTTACATTCAGTAGTGATCTCAAAATGGTTTCAAGATGCTTTGAATTAGAGTGGTCTTTCCCATGCCTGGGATTCGAATGGGTAAAAGAATCGCAATTTGCTTTTTATCTGTTCTAGCTCTATTTGTATAAATTGGATTTGGAGAAGGTTTCTTCTCAGTTAAACTGGCAATAGATGGCTTGTAATTAACTTCAAGAACCTACCTTGTCTATGTTGGAACAGTTGAGGGATTAAATTGCTTAATTTATTGTTCTTTCTTTTTGTAAACTACAGTCGTTGCAGGGCCTGAATTTTGATCATCATTTTTTATAAGATTGACTTAAGGAATTTCATTAATTTGAATATGTTATGGTTTAGCTTGTGAGTTTTTACTTGAGCTACTGGTCTTTAAAGCTGAACTCAACTTAGGCTGAACATTTTGAACCTGTCAAAGTTCACTTTTTTCTTGGATACTTGCTTTAGAAGAAACTTTAGGTTTTTCCTTTTTGACATTAACTTCTGTCTCTTTAGATTCCATTGAAATTTTTCCACTTCTTTGGCCCTAATATAAATTATAATGGATTTTATCTTGGTGGTCCAAGACAATGCTTTTAAAACTGACTTTACCAACATATCTCTATTTGCTTGATCTATATTTCTCCTCATAGATATTAATAACTTCTTCCAAGAAAGTCACATAAAACAAGAAATATAGATAAAAAGATTTAATATCAATTTAATTATACTCGTTCATTAACATGTCTTCGTAGTTCTAAATTTCTTTTCGATTGAGCTTCTTGAGATTAATACAAATGCTTGAAGGAAATGGTTAATGTAAAAATCCGATTTAAATTACTTTAATTATATAATATTTTTAAAATTACACTATTTACAAATCCAATGGATGTGGTAATCCCAAACCTCTGCTCAAATCTCTAGATTCTTTGATGAATCTTTCCTTGATTATTTCTGGAGTTGCCATAGACTTTTAACTAACATAGTTTCTCAACTTTTCTCTCATTTTTCTAAAAAGGCGTTACTCTAAGGTCTTCAATTTGGATGATTAACATTAAAATGCAATGATTATTTAATAAGAATTATAACACTCTAAACTTTAAAAAAAATCCTAGAATTACATATTGAAATTCCATTACTCTATTATTGATAATGAAAGAATTTCATCATTTGACTTATCCTAGGAATTTACTCTAGGCATGACAAATCAACTTTTAAGATCCTAAAAGAATTATGGTAAGTCAAAATGGATTTTTACAAACTAAAATATGTAAGTATTAAATAAGGATTTTACGGAAGGTTAACCTTCTAGAAAAAGGGGTGCCTACTTGTAGAATTCTGTTTAGATTTTTAATTAGTCTTTAAAGAACTTACTTTTTTAATTGACCTGACTTTTATAGAATCTCTCTTTACAAAGTATAAGACAGCACCCTCTTCTTCATTTTGAATTGATTAAGAAGCTACATTTTCGTATTCATTAGACAATACGTCACATAATTTGTCATAATTATTGAATACTCCAAGTGAATTCAACTGCACACCATCAAAATTAAATTTCTTAAAGAATTTGATTGAGTCCTCTGAGAGTCTGCATAAGTTAATTATATTGAATTAAGAGTAGTATTATTTAATCAATTTTATGGGTTCAAATTAAATGAAATACGCGTATTAATTTAGGACGCATTTTTCACAGATTTTTAGGGTTGATTATAAGAGAATATTTTATTATAATAGGGAGACATTATTTTTATTAATTCAACAAATAAAATCACAAAAATTAAATTATTAATATAAATATGATAGTTATTCATTTTTTTATCAATTATACTTTTTCTTCAATTTACATTTTTTCTTTTTTTTTATTTTTAAATTTAATATAATAAATTATATATGGAACAAGAAAATCATGAGTATTTAATTTTGATTAAGACAAGCATTTGTTGCCAATTTTTAAAATATCTTTGTGTTATTTTATTTTATACAAAATAATATTAAATATTTTACTTTATCTATCTAGAGTTGTTGTCAACAATAGCGTAGAAGATAATATATAAATGCTAATAAGATTTTTTAAAGAATTATCCAAGATTTTAAATGAATAATTTAAATTATTGAAAAGATAATAGTTTCTTAGGGGAATCTAACTAAGTGCTGGCATTTGGGGTTTCCAATATACTCTCCAACCCAAGTACGATTAGACATATCACTCTTCAACTGTTGATACTCTTTTTATGTCAATCTTGAAGTTAGTTTAAACCAGCAATTCGCCATCATAGTTGCAAAACTGTATCTAATTCTTATATATTAAATTAGATAATAATAAAGCTAACGAATCTAGGAATCTTTTAAACCTAAAAAAAATCAAGGTAAGCATTAAAAAAAATCAAGGTAAGTAAGCATTAAAAAAAATTAATATACTAAAGAAATATAAAAAATAATAATTTGACTACATTGGTTTAATGACAAATACTTTTTGATTAATTTTATATACATTTTTTCCAATAAATAACTAGGCTAATTAGAGTAAAAAATATAGATTGATTTTTTTAATAAAACGAAATAGAGTTGAAATTAAAATAATGACTTAAAGCTTTTATATTAAAAATGAATAAATAAATTAAAATCTCCTTCTTGCTTTATTTAGTTAATCAAATTAGCAATTTTATTATTTAATAAAATTAAAACTTGATCTAATGCTTTTTGGTGGGTATTTCAACAAATCCTCTGCATCTCTAGCGAGTAAGGCCACATTTTTGGATGCGATAACCCATGCATCTGCTTCAGGGTTCCACGATATCTGCAGTTATCTCCATTAGCTTTTCGAGATTTAACAACCTCAACTTAATTTCCCTATAAAATTGCTTTTTTTGCTCCTGCTAAAATATGATTCTTCACATCTGCTTCAAAGTAATTCAAATCTAGATCTCTTAACATTAAATAATGCCTTTAAGTAATTGCACATTAGTGAAAGAAGTTTGAATAAATAATACTTTAAATCAATTAATAGTAATGATTAAATTATAATCTCTATATCTTCCATCTTTTGATACGAAGCCATACTTAATATCAAAGAATTTGCTAAGACCTTTTCTTCCAATCACTCTGTTGACCAGCTATTCATAATTGTTGGGATCATAGATATCTAGGATTGTATTTCCTCTTCTGAAATTATTATTTAATACTAAGAAATCATCTATTTATTGTAGAAATACATTTGAATTTGGAAAATTATTTATAATTAAATTGATAATAAATCAAAATCGTGGCAGTTTAAGTAGACCAATTTGAACGATCTAGGGCTCATTCGATAAAGAATTCAAAAGTAGCTGGACTTTACTATAAGCGGTACTATTTTATCGCATCCCTGGAGCGAGATAACTTCAGTTTAATGTGAGGGTGTAATTTAATGAATTTATAGGCATATAATTAAAGTGAAGTTATCTCGCTCCAGGTATGCAATAAAATAGTACCGCCAATAGTAAAGTCCAGCTACTTTTGAATTCTCTATTGAACGAGTCCAAGATCGTTCAAATTGGTCAGCTTAAACTGCCACTATTTTGATTTATAATTAATTTATTTTAAATTATTTTTCTAAATTCAAATGTATTTCTACAATATTGAAATTTACTAATTCATGATAATGTTTTTATGATAAATTGACCTATAGATATGTGTCCTCTGAAAAGACTCTTCTTCCTTTGGCACACTCAAAACCCCAAAACCCCTTAATGAGGTTTATAAGTGCTTTGATTTGTAGGGAATTTGTTAGGGGTTGGGGTTATTAATTAATTAAATGCGAAACTAAAATTACAAGCTTTTGGGGTCTATTTATGATGAAGAGTATATAGATTTAGTGTTTAAACTGCGTTATGGATGTGATATGTATAGTAATTAACTCAAACCAGTACTGAACTATAAGTCTTTTGCCCTGCACTTAAAGCGTAGTCCATCAACTGTTCGCTCCCACTGTCTTATAGCAGTATAACTAAAGCAATAATAGCTGAATTCTTAGCCTAAGAGGAAGTCAAAGTTTCTATAGAAGCATATTGACTATCTTATTAATGAAAAAACTTTGAAGTATTGGGCTCACTTCTCTCTCGATATACGAGCTATTATGTTTCACCGCCAGTTTCCTGAGTTGAAGATCTCTGCATAGTCTGTTGCAAACATTTATAAACGAAACGGTATCTCTTACAAAGGTGTAAATCGTATCAAGAGAGTAATTGATTTCACTCTGCAATTTTACAACAACAACTTAAATTATATTTATAATTAAATGCAGAGAGCCTAATAGAATAATATTAAGTTTATTCATGCTGACGAGGCTGTGTTTACATTCAACACTTTCATCTAGAAGTCTTGGTATAAGAGGCATAGCAACATAGAAGTATATAACTAAAAGGTCAAGGTAAAACAATCAAAACCCCAAAACCCCTTAATATGTTTTATATGTGTTTTGATTGATGAGGGTAATGTTAGGGATTAGGGTTTATTTGTGTTTGGAAGCATCATTTTCAGTCTATTTATGAAATTATGAAAGTTTTATATGATCAATTTTTTTATTCTCAACTTATGTCATATCATTATTATAAGTATGTTATAGCATTTTTAAATGAAAATGATAAGATTGAGCGACATTAATTTCTATTTTACATTTTTTTCATAAGTTTTTACTTTTACTCATCATTTTTATGAAATTTGATGATTGCATCTTTTTAAAAAATTGCCATTTATACACAAATATTTTTTAAGTTTTTATAAAAAATTATTTTCAAAATCAATTCAAAACTTTTATTTCTTATGGTTAGCGTTCTTTATTATCATATTTTCATCCAATACAAAAAAGTTTGGTAACATAAGTAAAATTTAAATGAAAAATATGCATAAAATGAGTCATTTTTAGGTGTTTGGTAGATTTTATTTTTTCATGTTTTAGTTTAAGACTTGTTATAAATGGAGATCAATCTTAAAATTTTGTATTTCTAATGACACTTATATTTTAGACTCTTATTTAATATGGCCAACTTAAATGAGGTCAACCTGATAAAGATACGTGGAGAAAGTATGCAAAAACTGTAACAAGTTTTAGAGATGGATTTACATTTTAACCTATTAAATTCCATTAAATTAGTGCTAAATTTGTTTAAATTAAATTAGTACTGGTACTAAATTAGTTTTATTTTAATTGGTACCAATTAAATAGTACCAAAACTTAATTAGTACCAAGTTTTAATCGAATGAGGTTTTAATGGAAAAGTTCCAATATTATTCAAAACCTAATTGGTACCAGTATCAACCTGAATTTTTTCTAAGTTGGTACCAAAATATTAAGAAAATGGAGTCCCTAAGAATTATAGATGATGTTTTTCATAAATATAAGCTTTTTAAATTAACTAACTATAGTGAACAATTAATGTACTTTCCACTAAATTCTTCTAGTGAAATAATTTTTACATTACATTTATATATATGTAGTGATGATAAAAAATAAAAGATTAAAGATCTCAACCATGAAAATAAAAAATTTAATTGAATCTAACAACAAGAATGAAATTAATCAAAAAGAAACCCTAATCCCCAACATTACCCTCATCAATCAAAACACATATAAAACTCATTAAGGGGTTTTGGGGTTTTGAATGGCAATTCTTGGAGGAATTAGCGAGGATGCTGGTTTAGAGACTTATGTTATTCATCCTCGCTCAATCAAGACAGAGCAGTATATAAAGTTCTTAGAACAGCTGAGAGGGATGTACCCTGAATAAGAGATTATACTGTTTGTTGATAATCTTTCTGTTCATAGACTAAAGAAACAAGGAAGAGTTATGAACAACTTAGAATAACGCCAGTTTTCAACGTGCCTTACAGTCCATAGTTTAATGGAATTGAGTTTTAGTGGGGTATTTTAAAAGGTATTTACAAGAAACTGCTTCTATACCACTTGATGCATGACCTACCTATCGATACAGTAGACTTTATTAAAAGTTCAGCGAAGAGAGTAGATAATTAGCTAGCTTAAAAGTGTGCGAAAGAAGGAAGAGTAAATGTATATAAATAAGTTTTAGAGTTAAGTTAATGAATATATATGTCACATTTAAAATTCTTTAGTTGGAGCTGGCTTCTTATTCTTTTCTTCTACTTCTTGCTTCTCTCCTCCTAAATTTCTTCTGTTGCTGCCAGCTCCGGCATCTATGTTCATTGACTCTGGAGGCTAAATATTTGAATAAAGTCTCTTGCTAACTTCATACTTTGTCTGCGACTTTCGCTCTGTGAAGCTTGCTCTATTCATTCATCAAGAAGATGCCAGTACCAGAGTTTTCTAAAGATTTAAACTACTAATCTTACTTGAAATATATGGGTGATTCTGCAGCTCTGATAGCCAGCTCTCACTTATCTTGATCCCTTGTTTATCTTTATCTTCTGAAGAGATGCTGTACCTTTTCTTATGAGATTCTTGAATAATTTCTTTCAAGTAATCACCTTTAATTGTTGCAAGTATGCCAAAGAAATAGTTTTTCTTTCAGGAAGTTTATTTGACAACTACTTCTTGGTAGGCAGGTACTGAGAAACCTCTGGGTCGTTCATAGGATCATCATATAAGTTAGACACAGAGATTTCTGGATAGTTTGGAATCTCTGCAAACTTCACATCTTAAGTTTTCAAAGCTTTCTTCTCTTCGCAGAGTATGGAACTAGAAATGATATTTTAGTACCTTCCATCGTTGGCAGGAACAAACTAACTACAGAATAAAGATTAACTACTATGAGTTCATTACCTTGTTGCACCAGGTAGCGATGCAAATCCTCTTTGCTTCTAAATCTTTGAATCAATTCTTGTGCTTGCACTCTTTTCATTGCATCATTCAATGACTCCATCTTGTTTACAGATCTAAGAAATGATATTCAAATTTAAGTTTATTGATTTCAATTATATACCTCTGTAAAACTTACTATTAAATATGGGCATCCTATAGGAGGTCAACCTCTAAGAAGGATATGGAGAAGGTTTTGAGAACTGGTTTCAAACTTGAGAGATTGATATCAATTTCTACTGTTATAGTTCCATATTTTTAAATTTAAATTGGTACGTACTTAATTAGGAGCAGCTCCTAAAATGCTAGTACTTAATTAGGAGCATTAATTAAAGCTAGTACTTAATTAGGAGCACCCTAAATTTAATCATAAAATCACAAAATACCTCCTAAAGCAGTACGTACTTAATTAGGTGCACCTCCTAAATCGGTACGTGCTGTAATTAACTTATTATTGAAAGGAAAAATGATTACTTTCTCACCCATATTAAGAGCTGGATTGTCTCTTAACACTCATAATTCTTCTCTAGTACTCTAAGAACTTCCCTTGAAATGTAGACTTGCAAAGCTCTTATATAAGCTCTCAGTTATAGAGGCAGTTTTATAATTTTAAATTCAAATTTAAATATGAGCGCTAACATTTTAAGAAAAACAACAGCACTTCCATCAAACTAAATGAGACTTACCTTTGGCAGCAATAAAAAGTGTGATAGCTGTGAGATGAACTCTCATAAAGAACTACCAGAGCTATCACTTGAAGTCTCTGTTATTAAAATAGAAATTAATAATAGAAAATAAATGGCAAACAAGTGTGTGGGAGACAGAGAGGAGGAGAAAGGTATTAATGAAATTCCTATACAAACTGAAGAAATAGAAGTATACTTTTGTGACAAGAGATTTAAGGAAGCATCTTTTAAAAGCCTCACAAGAAAGATTTAGAGATTGAAAAACATGAAGATGAATTGAAGCTACTAAACAAAAGAAAAGCAAGAGAATCTTCGAAAGTGGTAGAGCTTGAAAAAGCTAGTGAATCAGAATATGTGAGGAAATCACGCAACCTACTAGCATCCAAAATCCCTAATATCGTGATTAAAATTCAATATAAAAAGATTCCTGTTCTTGCCTAAATTGACCTAGACACTACACTTTAAAGCTACCTTATATTAGAAGACTCCTTTGATAAGAAAGTTATCAATGATGATCAGTATGCATACAAGATTTATCCCTTCAACTATCTCTTAAGTGATGATAAATAATAGATGGAGTTTACAAATCAGTATCAAGTGCTCACTCAAGCAAAGTTCAAAGAGTGTAGCTACATAATCAAGTTAGATGCTGTCCTCCTTGCCAAGGATCATGTTGCTTTCAGACTCCCACTCTATGAAATGACCCTAAGAGATTTCATTACAGATCAAAGGAATCATAAGTAGCTTGGATAAACAGCAACTCAGACCATACAAGGTATAAAAGAGCTTCACAAGTTAGGTTTTATTCACAAAGATTTGAAGCCAGAAAATATAATGATAAACTTTTCACCAGTAAGAGTAGCAATAATCGATTTCAACAGAGCTTAAAGAGTGGAAGTATCAAGGCTTGGAACTGTAATGGGTACGCAAGGGTACTATCCAGAAAGAGAAGACTGGAGAGATGGAGACTTTTAGTGGGATGTGTGGGCTTTAGCAGCAATAATAATAGAGTGCGATATGCCTCGCAACGATTACTACTCTACAAGGTGCGAGAAAGATGCTAAGCAAAGAATCAAGTAGTTTATAGACAAAGCCAGAGTCTCTCAATCAATAAAACATATGGCAGAATAAATAATAATAAAACGAAATTCAAGATCAGACATAACAATAGAGCAGATAGAGTTGTGGTTAAGTAAGATAAACTTCAGACCTCTCCCACATGATCCAAAAGTGCATTTTGAGTGATAAAATAAATACATTTACTATAAGTTTCACATTAAAATCTCTATTAATAACCCCCAACCCCTAACAAATTCCCTACAAATCAAAGCACTTATAAACCTCATTAAGGGGTTTTGGGGGTTTTTAATGTAAGGTGAGCAATCTCGGTTGCGCAATCATCGACTCAAAGAGCTGCTTCAACGGTATTGTGCTAGTTAGCATTCCACTCAGCAAGAGATATCTCAAGTACATAACTAAGAAGTACATCAAGTGGCAAGAAATTGCCAGTAGCGCAGACATGTTGCAGTCTAAAACAAGCAATACGAACTCAGATACTTCAACATCGCAAGTTGTGAGACAGCACAAAGAACATCTTTTTCACAGTTTTATTTTCGCATAATTATTTCACTCTGAGTCTCTCTACACTCATAACCATTTATTATATTTTCACACAATATTCTCTCATAACTTCTAATTAAAACTTGGTATTAATCACGCTTAAACATCTTTAATCACTAATCTTCATTTTGTAGAATTTAGCAGGTGCCAAATGTGCCAAATTCCAGCTAAATTAAATTAATTAGTGTTTGATTAGTAAATATTTTATTATTTTAAATAAGTTTTAAATAAAAGTATAATCATCTTTAAATCTACTACCAAACCTGCCAAATCCGCCAATTTGCCCTATAATATACGAGGAATCTTATGAGATTAGCCTGCCTAATCTGCCAAAAATTAAAAAAACTAAATGTGTAAAACTGATTAGAATCTTTGAGCATCCGGCCACTTTAGACTTAACTGTATGTAGGGTGAATCTAATTTGATCTGTAACCCTCCCTAATTAGTGGCAGTTAGAAATACTTAGAATTTGAATCTTTATTTTATTTTCACAATTTCCCAAATCAATTGTATTTTGATAATATTGCTATTAATAATGATCATTAATTATAATTTAAGTTATTAATTAATATATTGTGAAAATCTATTAAGAACAGAAGAAATAATTGAGAAAAAAAAATAGATTTTTTATTTATTAAAATTAGAATTATTTTTCAATAATATTATTATAGGTATTTTGGGTTATTGACTAAACTGGCTCAAAATTAATTCAAAAATTAAAGAGTTGTACACTTAATATATAAAATTCATAAAAGTAATTAAATCCAGAATTTAGGATGAATGGAGATACTTTTAGAACTCTAGAATGTTTAAATGTATTATCTAAAATAATATAATTTGGATCATTAATTATATTATATATTTATAATTAAAAACTTAATTAAAAAATTCTTAAAAATAAAATTTTAATCATAAAATCATACTTCTTTAAGTTAAATGCATTTCAAATTAATTTAGATGAATTTCCATAATTTTTTAGTGTAAATAAATAATTAAAGTTTTTATATTATAAATATAATTCTAATTAAAATTCTTGTCGAATAAAGATTATTTTTGCAATATTAGTTCGAAGAAATTGATAAAATGAGATATATGTAGTGAGAAAAAATATTAAATGAATAATTATATCATTTTGTTGAGATAATTAATACTTCATTATTTTATAAGAACTGAATTAATTCATATTTATTCAAGAACTTTATATCCAAAATAAATCGATGACAAAATTTCATTCATTTTTATAGTTCATCTATTGAGAATGAAATCTAAATAATTTATAAAACATAAATGTATATTTTGTATAAAATAAGAATTACTAAATTATAAATGAAATCTGATATCATACTTAACATGAATATTTAATGATCCTAATAAGAAAAAAAATCTATTTTAAATATGGATATTTATCACAAAAATAGTACTAAACATGGATTTTATTTAGGGTAATTTCGTAAGTTTTATAGAGAACAGACAGAGAAAGAAAAATGCTGTGTGGAATAGGGATTTATTAATTTAATAGAAAATATTATTATCCTTAATTGAAATTTTGGATTTATGATTATCTATCATTCTGAACTTATTTTTTATCATAAGTCAAATACCTAAATAATATTTGAAATTTTAAAATGATAATTGATATATTAAAGTTTTAAGTCTAAGTCTTTTAATATATATTTTTATTTTACATTTATAACAGTATAATTTCTTAAAAATTTAGGATTTCGAATGTCATTTGATTTATTTTTCTTGGTTTAAAAGCCTTTTATATGTTAATTATATACAAACTTTCATTGAAATTTAACCTTATTATTCTTGCTACTTTAGCTTAAATTACTTGTAGAAATTTTTAGTATCCCGCTTTATTTTTGGCTTGGTTTATTGTTGAGAGATCTTTATTTTTATTATTGGGACCTGGATATTATTTCAAAAGCATGTCACTTTACATTTGTGAACTTTGTTACAGGAAAATATTTGAGGTGCTTGAACTTTAATGTTTTTAAGGGAGTGTATAAATAAAACAAAAATTTTCTTGATTACTAAACCTCGATCATTCATTTTATTTGATCTAGATTTTTCTCACATTAGGATATATAGTTATTATATACTTAAATTAAACCCCCCCCCTATACAATAAGTTTTTAAAATACATTTGAACTTGACTTTTAATTTTTCTTGATCAATAGCCCTCTACTCTTAATTCTATCCAATTTCAATTTCCTTTTATATTCCAACTCTCTTTACTTCTAAAGTGAAATTTCCTATTCTCTTTGATTTTTTAATTCTTTTCTCATTTTCTCTTTATCTACTTTTAGAGGGTCTTCCATTCACAAATATATTAGAAAATAAATGATATTTCAAAAAAATCTATTAAAAATTAAACATATTTATTAAAATGAAGCTATTTTTTTAGATTATAGCAAAGATTCCATTTCTTTCTTCTTGATTTTAGTTAAGTTCAACTACAAATCTATAAGAATTAGCTTCATCTCCTTCACTATTAACCTATTTACCTTTTTCTGTGCTTTCATCAGTTTTTTCTATAATTATTCCTATTTCCTTTTCAGAATTAGAAGTAATTATTATATAATTCTTGTATATAAGTTTAATGTATTAAAATATTATCATAAACCCCTTCTACAAATATTTTGATAATTTATATAAAAAATTACAGATTATTTTAGAAAATAAATTCATTGAAAAATTTGAATTATGCTTATAATTCAATTTTCAAAGATTTCGAATTAATAATTAACATAAAAAAATATCATTTTAATTAGAGTTCTTAATGGTCATATTCATCAATCCTTTCAAACTAGTGCTGCTCTTAGGCAAGAGTGATTAACTCATGTGTACATATCCATATTTCTTAGTATTTGACCCTGCTACAAGTTTACTAGTTACACTTTTCAAGAGTGAGCTACCAGATTGCTATTCTTTGAAAAATGATTGAAAGTCCTTAACTTTATTTAAAGAATTTCCAATCCTTTTCCCATTTTTAGAGGATTTATTAGTCTTAGGGCTCTCTTCAAGCTTTAAGTTTTTGTCTGAATCATCGAAAAACTCTTTTAATACATTATTTTTAGTCTATACTTAAGGGGTCTACTTTGAGGATTTCGGAGGAAGCTTACTTGATTGTTTACTTAAAGGTTATTTATATAAATTGCCTCTTAATTTTATAGAAATTCTATCTTTGAGATTGAGTAGTGGTCTTGATCTCACTTCTTACCCAAATTATATAAAATTTGGGTCTACTTGCTTCGTACTCTTTTTCCTTCCTGCACCAAAATGCTAATTTAGTTCATACAATCTCTTACCAGTATGAAAGTATACCTTCATGCATTATGAAAAAATTGCTTTTTTGATTAACTACTTATATCTTTCTCTCACTTCTTTTATTGCAGATTGAGTAATTACCTGAGATATCAGCTATTTATCTTTAAGGTTTTACTATTTTTTCCTAATTTCTTTGAGTTATTCGATAGTAAGTTTTGAATCAATGTTCACTTTAGTAGGGTCAAGGCCGTTTTAAAGATCTCGTTCATGTTCCATTCTTTTCTACAGCTCATATTAATTTTTTATCATTTGTTTTCTTAAACGTCTTTCCTCTTCAATTTAATTTAGCTTATCTTCTGTGTACTCATATATAAATAACAAATAGTGATAAAAAGAACATAAAAGTTTTAGTTTTCAAATTTCTCAATTTGAATTTCTTTGCTCATCATTAATTCCAATTTACAACTTAAACTTTCTTATCAACTTCTAGAATGAAAAATCAAATTTAGTTCCTAAATTTGGTTAAGAAAATTCAGGTTCCACTATTTAGACATTATTATTCTTTATTTCACTCATTATTATATTATAATGAAGAACTTTATCTGAGATTACTTTTAATCTTTGAACATCAAAATTTTTCTCATTTTTAGAGAATTCTAAGTCTGGTCTTTTTATGGCTTCTGAAACATTTCTCAATTCTGGCTTGTTCTATGGAGTTGGTTTGTATAGATTACTAAGCATAAATAAAAATGAAGTATTTCATTAAAGATTTATCATTATAAATGTAGTTAAATTTAAACCTTTATCACCAACATATATCGTTTAAGGTTTCACTTTCTATTAACCTAAATCAACTTAACTTACACTACTTTCATTTCTCCCCTATTTTGATGCTTCTAAGCCACCTTATATAGACATAACAGTTACATCATTGAGTAGCCTGTGTATTTTTAGGTTAATTGCAGGAATTCTACACCTGCCATTAAAGAGTCTGAATTTTAAATCCTCTATAGTCTGTTATCTTTCATTTTGATATTATTAAACTGTCGCAATTACTTTGTTCATGTGAGGTGGCTAATATTGCTATTCATGGAAATTTTTAAAATAAATTATAAAGAGCATTATTTGGGTCAAAATATTCCACTCTAAACTAATTTATACTAGGACTAAATTGTATAGTATATTCTATGTTATAACTAATAAATATAGAAAATTTGTGTGACTAAGATATTCTTTCCTTGGTTGTGGTAAATACAAGCTTCTTCCAGGAAATATATGAGAAGTCGGTGGAAACACATGCTAGATATTAGTTTGAGATTTAGAATTTTACATAAACATATTTGTTGCTAAACTACCTTGATTCTTCTGGATTTATGAAATGCCTTCGTTGTTAAAATTGTTTAAACTCAGCTGTGAATGATTAGAACTTATTCCAGCTGTTTTTGTTATAATGGGAGATCTAGTGTTTATTCCAAGGAGATTTGAAGAGTTTTTATGGCTTTTATTCAGTTTAGAGAGTGTAGCATCAAGTTATTTAAATAGATTTAGTTTTTATTTTTTAATGCTTTTTATTGGTAATTTTATAAAGCTAATTTTTAAATAAAATCAAGCTCCAATTTGCTATTGCCTTATTTAAAAAAATAAAAATTTAAATAATTTTAAACGTTCATATTCTTGATCTTCATTCATGTCTTAATTGATAGTCTGAAAATTACTCAATTTCTTGGCTTAATCAGGTAAAATAAACATACTTTATTTATTATTATTATTATTTCCTTCTGTTGGTTTCAATCACCTTAGAGTTTAATTGAATGGTGAAAATTCTTTCAATATCTTAGTTGCTCATTATAAATGAATTTTTTAAATATAAAAAAACTACAATATAAGAATTAATTCACATAAACAAAAGTAAATCGTAAATTTACTCTCTTAACTCTAGCAAAATTTATTGAGATTTTTCTTTTTGAAGTTATGAGTTGTATAACTTATTCTAATATTGTAAAAATACATTTGAATTTGGAAAATTAATTATAATTAAACTAATAATAAATCAAAATCGTGGCAGTTAAAGTTGGCCAATTTGAACGATCTAGGGCTCATTCGCTAGATAATTCAAAATTAGCTGGACTTTATTATTGGCGGTACTATTTTATCGCAACAAGTGAGTGAGATAACTCGACTTTAATGTGAGGGTATAATTAAATGAATTAAGATGCGTTTAATTAAAGTGAAGTTATTTCGCTCTAGGGATTCGATAAACTAGAACTGCCATTAGTAAAGTCCAGCTAATTTTGAATTTTCTATCGAATGAGCCCAAGATCGTTCAAATTGGACAGCTTTAACTGTCAAGATTTTGATTTATTATTAATTTAATTATAATTAATTTTCCAAATTCAAATGTATTTCTTCAATACTCTTATCTGTGATTTTATTATTTCTTTAAAAAAATTATGTATCTTAATATAAATTAACAATAATTAATGAAAATCACACAAAATAAATGAATTATGTAATGCTAGTACTTTTATTCTAATCTGTTGTCGAATCTAAGCATAAATTTATTTTATTTTAATGTAAACCTAGAGACATTAAAAGAGGTCTTCCATATTTATTAACAGCATGTTGAGGTGTTTATATCAAATTTATAATATTTTATACTTTCTATATATACTGCTAAAGACTAAATATTTAATTTATACATTAGATAATGAATAAACATTTGTTTATAAGAAGTTAGGAAGTGGATGCAACAAAAGCTTTAAAATATTAGAGTAAATTAAAAAATAAAACTTTGAACTGGGTTTTCTGTAATGTTTTGTTTTCTACCCCTCAATCCCACTTTTATCAGCCTCTTCTGTGAGAAATTGATGCTGGTTACTCACAAATAAAACTAATTATTAAATTCAAAAACCTTTAAATACAAAAGAAGATGTTTTTTATTTAAAATAATATTAAAAATTATTTCTAAATATTTTATTATTTTACAAATGAAGGAAATTTAGATTTTTTAAGTATTCCTTTAAGGTCTCCTTAGACATTTCCTTAATAGAAATTAGAGTTTCCAGATGATGTTAAGTTCTAGTTTTGAATATTTTGTTGTTGCCTCATTGATTGTTGAAACTGGTAACTTTCTTGTGAAAGTCTGTTTTATTAGGCGAAATCTTGTGACGATTGCGTTATTTTCTGGTATAGACTCATTTTTATTTATAAAAAATGTGACTTTTATTAATATTGCATTACAATCTTATATAATTTTAAATTTAAAATTATACTCTATTAGTAATGTGTATTTTATTACAATTCACTTAATCCCACTTTTTATAAATTATTTTTCTAAGTTTTAAACATTGGTGAATTTCCCAATTCATAATACTAGTGATTTATTGCATTTATATGATTATTGAATTTGGCTAATCTGTTCAATTCATCACCTAAATTGATCTATGTCTACTGTTTTAAATGAAAACTTGTCATATTCCCTTTGCTCATCTTAACATTTTAGAATTTATAAGATTAAATTAAACATAAAAATAGGAATTTAAATGTGTAAAATTACTATTTCTCTTTTAAGTAGATATTCTTTGCTATCTATTCTTTTCATTAAAAATTGAGATTGATAAATAAATATATCATAATATAACATATTAAATTCTTTTGTTTTTATGTTATCATACATATTCTTCAGTTTTTATTTTAAATTTGGTTTTTGAGTTTCCTTTTTTATTTTCTTGCGATTTATAATTATTATTCTTAATATAATAAAGTGATAGGGGGTTTATATTAAGAATAAAATAAAGTGAAGTTGTATCTGCCCAAGAATATTAGTCTTTTTCCTATTTTTGTATGCACTTATGGCGCCCCTCACAAAATATTATTAATAAATTAGACTAATAATATATTATTCTGCTTAATGGGAAATCAATAAATTATAAATATATAATTATAATTTATTTTCAAGTTAATATTTATAAAAAAAAGTCGAATTAATTACATACTTCTACAATTTATTTAACTCTTATTTGGGACTTATTTTTATCATATTGAAAGAAACATACAACCTCTAATCAAAATCTTATTAAATATTATTATATAACCACTTAAACACAAACAATAGTGATTATTGAGAAATATTTATTTTAAATCGAAATAAAAATATAATCTACTTATTAAAATTAAATCTTATCTTATCTTTTCTATGCTATATCAATTTCACTTAATTTTCTTCCTGTTATTTATAAATTTAATTTGTTCCTTTCTTTTCTTATAATTATCCAAGACTTCCTTAGACACTTTATTCTACTATTGCAAAAGCTGCTATTTTTGATGATCTTATTCTCTTTTTTCTGGTTGAAGTTCAATTTTTAAGATTGTTGCATATCTTGGAATTCTTACTCATCATTTATAAAAATTGTATATATTTAATTTAAAATATACAATATATAATTAACTTATTATGAAATTAAATTCTTGTAGTAATAGTGTAATAAATAAATTGAATACGCATTTAATATAATCAAATGAAATCATTGATAATCTTTTCAAAATCATCATTAATAGAGTACTTGTTGTTATTTATGATCGAATTTCCTAAATTACAATTGCTTATATTTTAATCATTAAATTTATATAGGAAAGATTGTTGACGTTGTCCTCCTTGATCTTCGGGGTCATTGTTAAACAGTTTCAACACACCTGCTTGACTGCTAATTGCCTGTATTTTCTTCAAAATAATAATAAATAAGGAATTCGTCATTTAAATAATATAAAATGCATAAAAAAGTAAAATTCCTTCTAAAAGTTCTGCCTTAGTTTTGACTTCAAATCCATGCATGAATATGAATTTTATTCTTAAATTATTAAGGTTTTCCATAGTTATTTGATAATACAGATTTCTTTAGCAATTTCAATTTTTACTGATGTATCTCTTCTTAATTAATTAAACTATTTGAATCTCATTGATATTTTAGAAATAAAACATTTGATCATAAATAAAAAAATAAATTCACTGAAAAAATAGTTTAAGTTTATAAGCTCATCTTCTTCAGATTTCTTTCTATTTTTAAACTGATTGCCTCCACTTCCCTTTTATTTCGATTTATTTTTCTTTTTCTTTTTATCTGGGGATTCTCTATCTGAATCTATGTCATCAAAGACCAACTATGCATGCTGTTGTCTTAACATTTCTTTGTATAATTAAATGCAGTAATCTTGTAAGAAAAAAAGATACTATTTATATATAAAATACAATTGAAATTAATAAAAATGAATTTACATGGAGAAATATTTAGAAATTTGTTTCTTGTAACGGCGACGACAGCTTTCTCAACTCATTTTTATTTTATTCTTTGAACTATATTCTTTACCTTTTATTTGTCCTGTTTCTTAACTGCTTCATAAGCTGTTTTATCAATGTAATAAATATAATTTACTTAAATCAAATCTTAAATAGTGAAGCATTCTTATAATTTTTTAATAAAAAAATTGGTTATTTATCAAGTACCAAATCTTTAATGTTCATAATAGAATACTTGCTTAGTTAATTCTGAATTTTGTCTTTCTCTAACTATTCCTTAAGTTTTCGCTCATTTTCAAGTCTCTCATATTGCTCTTTTTCATTCTCCAGAGCTTTTTAGTTTTCGCTATTCAAATTATACCTCAGTTTTGAATTGCCAAAAGTCTGATGCTGTTTTTAGAAGGAATATGTGGGTTTATAAGACGTTTCTTATTCTGCAAGAGATTATCATGATATAAATTAATATACAAATAAAAATAAAATGTATTAAGATTAAGGCCAAACAGACTACTAATCTTACTTAATCAAAGGTTTATAGTTATCTATAACATCTTAAAACGTGCTAATTTCTCTCATTTTCCTTATTAACGCAATTGAACTCTCTTTGCTCATAGATTGCGAATCTTTATTTATACTGGTATTTGGACTTATTTTAGAGAGTGGTGGTTTCATAGTGATTTTATTGCTATCTTTGTTTAAATTTTTAGAGGATCCAAGCCTCATTTCTTGATTACTTTTCAGAAAATTATGCACACCAGTAATATTAGAGGTTTGTGAGGTTTCCCTAAATTCATAGAGCTTGCTGAATTTTTAGGAAATAATTAATTATTGTTTTGTCTTGACACGCCGCTATTGGCACTTACTTACCAAAGATCTTCGATATTTATTTATTCTGGTTAAGTATTGTTATATTAATATACAAACATAGTGCAAAATCATGAATAAATAAAAGATTATTTTTAAAAAGATTGTTAGTCAGAGAATATTTCAAAAACTATTGCTTCAATTTCTCCCCTAAAACCCCTCCTCTAGCTTAAACTATATTATTTTGGCTTAAATTTGGATTTAAAATAGGAGGCTTATTTTAAGGATTTGATTTGTAGTTAGGTGTTAGTGAGATAAAAAGCAAAGATTTTTGCTAAAATTAGTAATTATTAGCTGTCTATAGTGGCTTGATTTATTACGAAGATGATAAAGTTTAAATGTTTATAATCATTATAAAACTAATTAATAAAAATCGTATTAATCATAAAAATCTAATTAAGAGAAACATTGCTACTGGTATTTAATATAGATTATTAAATCAAGGAAGGCATTAGAGACTTATCATTTATCTCATCACTTTTCATCTTAATTTATATATATATATATCATAATTAAAATTCTATCAATAAATATTATTAATATATTTGCTTTTAATAGATAGTTAAATAACAATTTGAAGTAACATTAATCTATTAAATTTAATATATCTTTTACCCCAAAACCTTTCTAAAATTGAAATTTGAATTTTTAACACTTTGAAATATTATGAAAAACTAAAATCAATTGCAAAACTTATAAAAAAATATGTTTGCATTTTGAAATAGTCGTTATTACCAGGTGTCGCTGATTTAGTACTGTAAATTAATTAGCAACACCGAGATTGCTTTAGCTATTGTTTTTAATTGTTTCTTCTTGAAATTCATATAAATTGTGATTTAGTCCCAGTTGCAAGGGAGTTTTCACTTTTCTATAATTGACTAGAAATCATAAAATCATTAATATATTGGCAATATATCTTATAATAACTTACAAGTTTATCATTATTCCAAGCATATTTTTGATTGAAATAAAGTAAATACAATAAATTTAATCTGTTAAAGCCAATAGTTTCGCTTTGATTATTTTTACTATTTTAATTAATATTTTTTAGTGAAGTTAGTGATTTAGATCTTTTTTCTTGAATTTAGAAGGACTATGAATTATTATCAATTGGTTTATTTAACACACATATTAGATTTGGATTAAGTGAGAATATATTATTTTTAGAAAATTTTTTATATATTTGAGTTGGTCTCTTTAAATGTAAAAATTCATAATACATATTTTAATGAGAATTTTTCTTAGGATTAATAGGCATTTTTGCTTACATTGAACTCTGAGAGTTTAATTAAGTTAGGAGTTTTGAACTTTAATTACTAACTATTTCACTAACAATATTTTATGAGCTGTTTATTTTAATTTAATAGAAAAATATTTCAGAATGATTAATGTAATCTCTTTGAAAGAAAAAATTTATAATTAAATCATTTTACATAAGTTAATTTTTAAAATTGTTTGCGGGATGCTTGGGTGGTAGCATATTTTAGAAGTTTCACTATAATGCAGACTACAGATTATTTTTAATTTTTATTTTATTATTACTCACTCCATTATGATTTTACTAGTTTTAGTTATTATTATTATTCAATTGCTGATTAGATCTTCCCTCCCCTATATATCCAGTTTAGTTTAATGTATTCACATTTTGATTGCTGCTCGTTTGAGGTACGATCAGTGAATATTATAATTTATAAAAAATATTTTAATATTTAACATAAATTTTGATTAAACTTTTGGAGTAATAATTATTCTTAAATTAAAATAATGAATCCATTTGTTTATATATGATTTAGATGATAGACTTTTCGAAGCAGTAGAAAACATGTTCATTTTGCTATCTCCATTAAATAAAGGGCTCAAAGTTTTTTGTTTTCATTTTAAATGATGATAAATAATAAATTAGAACTCTGTTAAAAAGCTTATTAAATTGCCTATATTATAAACCTTTTCGAATAAATTATCATAATAATATTCAGTTATAGACATAAAATTTATATTTAATTTTCATCGTTTCATATTGATGATTTGAAGAAAAAACATCAAAATATAAATTTTTATTCTTGTGTTGAAAAGTTACTTCTAATTTTAGATAAAATTGATTTATTAAAAATTGCTAAATTTATATATAAGTGATGAATTTTTACTAAACTTAATTAAATACAACTTTACAAATTAAAATAAATTACGAGGAACATTTAAAATTAATGTTTTTAAACATTAGAAATTTTTATTATAAATATAGTTTATACAAAATCAGATAAATTTAAAATATAATTTAGCACAGCATTTCACTAATAGCACTATTCTCTATCGCTTTTTACAAAGTATCTGCCAGATGCGGTTGTCACTAATAATCTAAGAAGAATGCATTAATATAAATATAAATTTAATTATTATAAAGATGTCGGTTGAAAATTTAAATATAAATAAAACATTAGAAAATATTTCTATATAACTTAATATTCTTAGCATTTTCTTAAACCAAGTCTTAATCATAGAATAAATTTGGATTTAATGATATATCAATTGATAAAAATTAAGCTTTAAATGCGAACAGCGTCCTCAATATATTACCAGAGCCCATGGATCATGATGAACTTATACCCTTATACTATCATTTTAAAATAATTTCAAGTTTTTTATTAGAAAAATCTTAAATTAACTTGAAAATTCAATGTTAAAAAGAGCGTATATTAAGATGAAGTTACATAATTACAAGTTACAGATAACTCATTTACTGGGTTGTCTCAAATTTCAGATAATATGGCGATGCGCGGCTGGAATTTGAATCCTGATCCAGAGGTCTCTTTTGAGTCGTTCATTGGCTATCAAATTCTTGAAAGCAGAGGCAAGCGGGCAACTATGACTTTGATTATGAAATTTGACTTAAAACATGTTTATTTTAAGGTATATGGAAGATGATAATTAAGTATGACTAACCCAACTTATGTACCAAGTTCTTACGCTTTTAGAAATTGGGGAGATTCTTTGACGTGTCCAGCTGGCACGTTTATTATGCAGATGCAAGTCAGCACAGCCAGAGGAACAGTAATTTTCATAGGTTTGAACTGTGGTACTCCTGACACAACAGACCTGACTCAATACTCAATTCTTTATTATATTAATCTGCACTCATTATTTTTGTGTTTTATATGATGGAGAATGCGAAGTAATGGATTTGTAATTTGAAAATCAATGCAGTGATGGCTACTGGATGAGCGGAGTTACTGTCTCAGACGATAGTGAGTAAATTATATGCTGCAAACCACTTTTCACTTGTGAGGACAGCGCTTGTAGTCAACAAGATACCAATAATAACTGGGGCCTGAACTTCAACGCTATAAGTGCTCAGCTCATGTGAAATAACAACAATGGTGAAAAGTGAAAACAAATATATAGCACAATATAGAGTATGAAATTAGATGAGGTGTTTAAAATTGTATAAAGATAATTTAGTCAAGTTAGTGTTTAAATATTGAGTAACTTTTGAAAAGATTAATCTAGCAATTACTCATCTCCATCTGTAGATTATTTATTAATTACCAATAAATTAAAAACCTATATAAATCATGTTTATTGTATGTGATCTATTTCGGCAATAAATAAACGTAACATAAAACTTAATTATAATAATGCACATTTACTTTTTAATTTCATCATCTAACTTTAATTATATCCCTGAATTTAATCCATCTGACTAAACATAAATAGAATTTTGTAAATTATAAAATTATTATAGTGATAATGCCAAATCCAATTTAAATTTTAAATTATTAACTAAAGTAAGTCATGGGTTGCTGAGGCCGTCTTATTCATCAGGAAATTCATCTTCACTTTCATCAGATTCGCCATCTTCCTTGCCAGATTTCTCTTACTTCTAGCTCTTCATCTCTCTTTCCAGTCGTTTCTTATTCTGAACTTCCAGGTACTCGTCTCTGAATTCTTTGCCCTTCTGGCAAAATAGCCATTTAAATGGTCGAGGGGATCTAATGGAAACAAATTTCAGAAAATTTTAGGGTTTTTAAAAGATAAATTTTACTCCCAATTTTATGAGAATGCTAATTTGTTAACACATTCTGGTAAATTGCCCTGTACAAGATTTTCAGTGAATTATTCAAAACCTACTTAATCAGTTAACTCCATAATTCCCTTTGTAAGTGTAGGAATAATTTTATCCAAGAGATACTGTCTGATTGGCAGAGATTTCGTGTCTAATAAAAAGTGATTTTTCTATTCTATCTTCTGCAATCTGGTGTTTGTCCATTTAAATTAATAGTTCTATTATAATGAATCTTACTTAAAATTCTCAAACAAAATACCAATCATATCGTCTTGATGCAATATTATATTAAAAATATCATAAGTCTTAGACATATGACCATTGACACCAGCTGATGAAGCATTCATACCACCATTTCTCTGTTGTAATGCCAGTTGCTGTTGAAGCTTAGCCGCCTATTCCGCTTATAATTTTTTTGTATTTTCTCTTCTCTTTCCTTCTATTCTTCTTTTTTCTGTAATTTCTCTATTAAAGCTTTTTTGTTGTCTTCACTTGCATACAAGATATCCAAGAACTTGCAGTATTTTATGTCTATTTTATATGTTTAATTCCAATTTCAAATAGTAAATTGAAACATACATAATCAAATATTATATATTAAGTTACTTATATTATTGAGATAGTATTGGAAGATGTGGTCTTTTGAGATTCTATAGATATCATCAAGTTTCTTGCCCATAGTATCAATCTCCACGATTTTAATGTTCAAGTCAGGATTCTTTTCTTTCAAGTCTCTGTAGAAATCAATCAGTGCATGATAGCTATTGTCTACAAATACAAAAACTATTTTTAATATAAAATTTATTATTTAAAACTATATAATAATTATCATATTCATTCATTCTTCTCTCGAAGTCAGCTTCTGATATGTTGGGATCTGGAAGTTCTTATTGTTGAATCATAATTTATAATTTGGAAAATTTAGTGAATTAATATTTTAATTAAAATTAATAAGAATACTTATAAATATAATCAGAAAACTTTAATGGCAGATATTTCCAGCATGATCAACATTCATTAAATGTAAGTTTCACTTTTTTGAATCTATTATTTTATAATTTATAGAGTAGGTGCTGCCGCAGTACTAGGTACCACCGGCTTGGTACTTCAGTAGGTGGAAGGTCGGGGTGGCCAAGATAGCTTATACATGCAGATGGAGATGTGTATGAAGGAGAATTAGAGAGATAGAAGTTCATTCTTAACAGTTTCATTTTTTTTTAGTTTTATTAACTATTCTTATTAACACTATTACTATTCTTATTAATTTTAATTAAAATATTAATTCACTAAATTTTCCAAATTATAAATTATGAATCTTAAATATCTAGAAAGTGGCTTCTTTGCTGCATCTTTTAAAAACTGACATTTATTCTAACAAATAACATCAAAGAATCTAAAATTATTGAGTTATAAAAGTATCTCAAATGGAGAATAATATGTGGGAGTTTCTTAACATGAATCTTGGCGTTTCCCAGCTTGTCAAAGAAACCCTCCTCTTCTTCACGATCTACCTCACCTTTGATGCTGTAGAATAGCCTCTTGGCTTGCTTCTCACTCTTTGGAATATTTGTCGTAAATGAGTATAATATGATATTATATAGATTATTATTATTTATACTAAGTTATGCGTCTTCGGAATTTTATGTTTTAATTTATTTCAATAAGTCCCTTAGTCTAATATAGATCGGCTTTAAGCACAAATCTCACAACTTCACCCACAATTTTATCTGGGAATTTGATTTGCAATTTCTCTCTGTCTATTTCTATAGCTTTCTTCTTCTGGCTTTAATGCTCCTCGATTATCTTATCTTTCATTTTTGTTTATAAAATTATACTAAAACATTATATAAATATTATTTCCTTATACTATGAGTATATTCAGGAATCATAAGATTCTTATCAATATATAGATAAAATTTCCTCCTCTTTGGTTCTTAACTTTTTACTAACTTTATTTTGAGAGTTTTAATCTTTCTTTACATGATCTAATAGATCTTTCAATGTTAATCTAGGTACTTATCGCAACTTTTTTAAGGTTATTATTTTATTAGAGAATATTAAATCCCAAGATTTATAAGACTATAAATATTCAAAATTTATTAAGGAAAAATATTGTTAATCATTCAAGGGCTTGGCCAAGCGAGATTTACTTGATTTTGTTGGTCCAAAAATGGACACTCTAATAGGTTCCAAGCCTCTATATTGAAAAAACTATTCTTTAATTTTTCTATGCTTTTCACTATGCCATCTTTGCACACCCACTGGAAATGATTTTCAAATAGTTTAGATGGGCGCATTCAATAATACATATTGCAATTTTAGATTAAAATGATCATTCTTACAAAGAATATAGTGTAACTATTCATAATTTTAAGGATTGTTAGTTCAATGTTTAAGAAATCACTCCACTCTTTAGAGTAAACTTCCAATATGTCTACTTACTAAATCTTTTTGTCTTTTCCGCTGCTCAAAGCTTCAATAATTTATCTTTGAGTAATTTTACCGTGGTCTACACCTAAAATATATAACTAATTGGGTCTTTCAAATGCTATTTTCTTTACTAATCTAGCTGCATCTATAAATTTATTTAAAATAATTTATGAGATAATTACACTAAATTTGTCAGTATATTATCATTTTACCTTAGTTTTTATCAATTTATATTAATCTACAACATGAATGCAAGGAAGATTGTTGCTACCCTCACTTAGTAGTGGGAGTATAGAACCAGTCCAAGCTTTCCTAAAATGCTCATAAAGTGTCCTCTCTCCATTTCCATATATAATACCAGTGCAAACAACGAATTTAGATTAATATCTAAAGTCTTATAATATTAATTAACAACGTAAGTTCGGATATTAGGTTGTAATTTGGGTTATTGAAGCACTAAGTTTTCAATGTGTTTAGATTTGCGAATCTAGTAGAAGGCATCCTTTTCATATAGTCTTCATCCAAGAAATCAAACAAAAAGTAAAAGTTTTATTTCCTCTTAGGGATTTGTTCTTATATTTATTTAATTACAAATCTGAAGTGAGAATTTTGTCTCTTTCTTTTGACGGTAAATTGTGAAAATCTTCATCCTCTGAATTCTCAATATCACTATCTTTCATATCTTTATGTAAATTAATATACTATAATGTCTTTTGGTTTCTTTGGCTCAGTGGATACCCAGCTCATAACTGACGATGTAACAATAAGAGACATAGGCTTTTGAATACCATAATGTTGCTCCTTCAGAAATTTCACTATTGAGTCTACATCCTCCGTGCTTCCAAAATTAATGTCAAATATCACTAAATCACTGGTCAATATGCTTGAGTATAATTATCATAATGTTCTATAAATAAAACTCAAGCAAATAAACTTAATAAAATAATTCAAATTCGTTAATATTTCTAAATTAAATTATAGATGGCATTCTTCTTCAATTTGGGTATCACTTTAGTAATGCCTTGAGGGGGTTTATCATTCTCATTCTCAGTCAAAGTTGCAACTATTCGATGAGCTTGAAATGTATCATCATCAACTCCAATCTCCATATTTATTATAAAAAAATTTACAAATAAAATTAATTTAAATTTATTAAACGGCTATGTTATCATTACGAATTTCTTCGATAATTGCTTATCTAAGAAAGGTATTTGCGTTGTTATTATTGAAGGAATACATTCGAAATGGGAAATTAAAATTAATTAAATTAAATTTAAATCAAAATAGTGGCAGTTAAAGTTGGCCTATTTAAACGATCTTGGACTCATTTGATAGGGAATTTAAACTTTATTATTAGTGGTACTATTTTATCTCATCCCTGGAGCGAGATAACTTTACTTTGATTTTAGGGTACAATTTAATGAATTTTGATATGTTTAATTGGAGTCTAGTTATCTCGCTTCAGGGATGAGATAAAATAGTACCACTAATAATAAAGTTTAAATTCCCTATCAAATGAGTCCAAGATCGTTTAAATAGGCCAACTTTAACTGCCACTATTTTGATTTAAATTTAATTTAATTAATTTTAATTTCCCATTTCGAATGTATTACTTCAATAATCATAAGTAAAATGTTTAAATTTAAAAAAATTAAAAAAATAAATTAATAAAAGCATTCATTTTATTATATAAATGCAATAATAAAAATTCTGAGTGGTTATGTCTCTCCCAAAGGCCTAACAGTCGTCGCCTTTTTAGAATTAGTTTATTAAAGCAAATTATTGTGCGATTGTTATATTGGGTTTTAGATGAATTTATTTTCTAAAATTTTTTATTAAGAATATTTTAATTAATAAATTGCAACTTTATGAAACCTTATTTTTGTTGAAAATGAGAATAAATATATATTTTTAATTATCATCATTAATAAGAATGATTAAGAAGTAAACCAAATTTGTGAAGGAAGATATAATTAATTGTAGATATCTTTATTTCATTTTATATATTATTTTTAAATATTTAAAATATGACCCATAGAAATTTAATTTGGAAAAGATATATAAGTCTAGCTTAACTCTGATAAATCAGTGCAATTTACTCATGCTCTGAAAAACTTTCCGAGTTTTAAGCCAGTGTAGCTAGTTGCGGGTAAGGGACCTATTCGGGATCCTGAGCCCGTTCTATTTAAAAGGAATACGTTTGATTAATTTTTATATTGAATAGCTATGAGTCTTAAATGTTAATTATTTTCACTATATCTGTATATGGATATCTGCTGATATCTTTAATGTCTTCTCTAATTTAAGAAATGATTCTGCAACTTATTTGCGATTTATCACTCTTATTATGCTAGATTTCTTCATAAATTATGAATACGATTATCATTTTTAAAGCATTATCGATAAATTAATGCTAAGTTTGTGTATGATTAAGCATAGTATAGAAAGCAATAACACAAAGATAAGAAGACTTATTGAATTTTATATATATAAATTAGTGAACTATATTCCTAAGTTTTCTGAATAAATTAATTGGAAATTCCAATATTTTATTCACTTATCACCCATTTACTTAAACTACCGCCAGAATAAGAGATATGTTTATCATTTATCAAGCAAAGCATAAAGGGATTAAATTTTACTATAGTTTTGGGATTAAAAGATTGTCATTTAAATCAGTGAGTCAATCAGAATATTATATATTCTTCATTTCTAATAGTACATCAATAAAATAAAGATAAATACTGAATAAATATAAATAATTATCCTATTCGCTGATTTTTCTTCAGATATTGTACCATTTGTAATTTTATTACTTGTTTGGTTTAATCTTAAACATAGAAAGTCAGAAAAAGATCTAAAATATCATAGAAGAAATTGATAAATCATATAACTTTAGATCCAAGTTCTATCGTTAAAATTCAACTAAAATAAATCATTAATTAATTGCTTTCTATTTGTATAAACACATATAATAAATGACCATTACTATAGTATGTTCAAGGATCTATTAGTATTTTGTGGGTGTATGTAAAAAACCTCCCTAATATTCTAATATTTGTAATTTTTATTATTCAAAATAGATGAAATTACTTGAATCTTTTGGTATATTTTCATGCGCTTTTCAATAATAAAATCAGCAGCACTAAAACGAAGAAAACAACACTCAAGCGAGCTATAATGGCGATGGTAAACTGCACAGATCTCACAAGGGAATAACATCCCTTGCAAGATAAGATAATCAAATAAACTATTAACGTGTTATCAATTCATTTTTATTAAAATTTAAATCTATGATTATTTTTTATTTTGTTTTAAATAATCTGCCATTATCAAATGCACATCCACCATCTCTAACCCCACAGAGGAAATACAAAGAAATATGAGTAGCAAAGAGCAGTCATCAGAATGGGTGAAATAGTAAAGTTGAGAGAGGATGATAAATTTCAGCATTTAGATGTCATCATAGAAATGGAAAATGACTTTATTAACTCTGATACCATGTTCCTATAAAATAAAACATTGCCCTTTTGTATAGTCTAATATTAATAAATATTATTTTTACTTGAATTATTTATCAAATTATAAAAAAAATTTAAGCCAATATTATAAACATCAAAACTGATAAGAAATCACATTTTGTAACTTCTCTTGTTGGGGTTCTTGCTAAACATATAGAAACCAATCCTTATGAGTTTTGTGAATGAAGAAAAAATCGAGAACTTGGTTTTACTCGTCATATATCACGTATTTGTCGTTTTGAGGAAATAATTGTCTGTGTTGAAAGTTGGAATTTTATTTACTAAACTATATTTTTTTAAAAATTAATTATAAATTAATAAAATTAATTTATAAATAATTATACAATAAAAAAATTAAATAGATAATGATGGAATTGATGTACTTTCTAATCTTAAGAGATTCCTGAATTTATCGAATATATCATCGTAGAACTTTTGTACCATAATATTTATCCTGACTAATCATGAAAAAATATGACAATTTATTTTATAATATTAATAAAATATCTATATTAATAATTATCATGCTTCTCAGTGGCTTAAACTACTCTGCAATTATTCCAGTTATTATTCAATGATCATTGATTATGACCCGCAAGGGGCACTTTGTTTATTTCTTCTTCTTGAATCTATTTAGTAAATTTAGCCATTCATCAAAATATATCAGCATCAACTACAGCTATTTGTTTTTGATAATTTAAGCCGTTTTTAATACGATATATTAATTTTAATAATTAATTGATGTAGTTCAGTAGACTTGACTTTTTCTTAATAGAAATCATAGAGACTATACATGATATTAATGAATTATCCCATTATAACTGGAGAGAAAGCCACTCACAAGATCATAACCTGTATGTCGAAATCTACTTAAAGTTTGTCTTTGGGTATATATCTCCATATCCAATAACCGCGCCAAAGCAATTGTTCTTAAATAAAAATTAATTAATTTTCGAAAAACTGAAAATGTTTGAATTATTACTTGATTGATTTTTAACCTCCAGATTTAATTTCAATGCTAAAAACTAATTAACTAAATTAATTTCATTGAAAACATGAAAATTATCGCATATCATTTTATAATGAAAGCCATAAATAAGTAAGAGCAGATTCAACCAAAATTATTAAAATAAATTATAAAATAACTAATAAAATATGCAAGAAATTTTATTTGCAATTTATATATTAATTTACAATGCAGAACAGCGTTTAGGAATTAATCAATCAAAATCATATTTCATTTCATTTAGCAAGAACGCATAAATAAACAGCACACAATCCTGCTCATAAATAAATGGCTTATTGACCCTACTATTTCGTTTTTTAGTGTGAATCACTGAATAATATAGGAGAAGATTCATTTTGAATTTTAAAGGGATTTGTGTGGAATGTGACCCCCCCTAGTGATTCACCACATAGTAAGGCCTAAGACACTAATGGATATGAATGGCCCTTCCCCTAATGCGTCTATGCTGTGTAACGATATGGAGAGCAATCAATCCCAGTTGATCAGTTGACGAACAGTTCAAGAGTTAATAAGTAAAATTACGGATAAGTATATCCAGGTTAAATATTAAACAAATTATTACATTTCAATATATATAACATATATAAATGGTTTAAGTTTACTATAAAACTAGACATAACATCATAAATTACTGCTATACTTTAAAATTGGCCGGATAAATTTATTTCACCCAAAAAATTAAAAACTTTAGCATACTGCTAAAATACAAACAACCCAAGTAGGCATTATATGCTTATAATTTTGGATTTACAAATTACAATAAAACTTAGATTAAATCATAAATAACTTTTAAAAAGATTAATTGTTAAGTGAATAATATATTAAAATTAATTAGTTAATTTTAATACTCAATCATTAATTCATTGATGCTCAATTATCTACAATATTTAGTATTATTAAGATTGCCATATATAAATTATATGAAATATATATTAAATTATAAGCTTTAATTAAATATCTCTTAAAATTATGGAAGTCAGGTCAATTAGATAAATCAAAAAGCTTTTAATAAAGAGCTAATATGCAACTCTTTATTATAGAAAAATTAGCAATTTATAATCCTTAAAATATTTATAATATATAAAAAGGCTTGAGTTATTTTACAGGCATTAAGAATTTGCCAAGCAAATAATTTTCTCGCAAAATTAAGAAAAATTTATAGTAAACTAGAATTTTTGGGTACCCCCTCCAAATCTGGAACCGTAATATGATTCAAATATTCCAGATTTGTACCTGGAATTCCAGTTATAAATCTGGAATTCCAGTTTAAAACTGGAATAAAATTTATACTTCATTATTATAGATAAAATTGTTCATATTATTTTGTATTAAAATTATTGCAAAGTTTTAATGTATGATTTAAATTAATCTTAATAGATAGTCAATCTAAACAAACACTTTAAAATAATAATAAATTGAATATTTTTTTAAAATCATTATAATTTATTTATATTTATAAAAATAATACTTGGATGTACCGATTGAAAGAGAAATTTCTATTTATATAATTGAAATAATTACTACTTTAAATCAAAAGTTCAAAATTTTAATTAGGAATTAAAATTAATCATACAACAAATACAAAGATTTAAATGGGTAAATTTTAATGGATAAATATAATATTTAAATATTGTATATAATAATAATAATAATAATTAGATCACATTGAGGTCTCTGGGGACCTGATCAAAGTTGCTTTTTAGTGCAAATAAGGGACTAGCCCTATTAGTTAGTTGGAGATTCACTCCTGTATACTGAGTCTTCATCTTTTTCTGTTGTTTCTTCTTTTTCCTCCTCTTGGTTTTCCTTTTCCTTTGTTTCTTCTTTTGTTGCCTCTTCTTTTTCCCCTCTTTTTGGTCCTGATTGTAGAATTTAGACTGTATCGCCGTTGTCCTTAAATTTGAAAAAGGTGTCAAAATGTTTGACATTGATTGAGAATTTGAGTTGCTTAGAGGCGATGTAATCTTTAAATCTTGTTGTAATGAGTTGGATAAAGTCGCTTTTCATGAAATAAGAGTGTTTTTGTAGGTATTTCACGAAAATTTCTACTTTGTTTAGGTGTTCGTGGTAATCTGCTGTGACTGAGACGCATCTTAGTTCATTGGCTGTGGTGTTTTTTAGTAAAATCATTATTAGGAGTCTGAAAAATCTGACAAGGGAAATTTCAGTTACTTCCATTGAGCCTGTGTCTTTTTGGATGTCAGCTTTAAGTTGGTCGTCGCTTTTGTTGATCCACCCTAGTAGCGTTTCTTTTGTTAAGTTCTTTATCATGGCATTAATGACGTTTGAGAATTGTTTGATGTGTTTGTAGAGAGTTGAGTTTATGTTGCTGAGCCAGATTGAAATGCAGGACTCTCTGGTGTCAAATCTATTGATAAGTTCTGCCTTAGTGATAGTCTGCATATCTTTAAGGTTATTAACTTATTAATTATAATTTTAAAATTAATCGTTACTATTTAATAGTAATTTTTAAGGCTCATCTTTTAAATATTAATTTGCTATTTAGTACCCCCTTTTACCGATGACGTATTTGACGTTTGCATCTTCGCAAAGTTTTCGGCAGTGATTCCTTAATCTTTCTGAGAATTCAGATTGACTGCCTATGTAGTAGGTATGGTGACTGGAGTCTTCTTCAGATGACTAGTCTTTGTCAAAGGCTTCGTATTCTTGTGCTTCTTCGACTGAGCTCTAGTCTTCTTAGTTGTCCGAGTAGAGCACTTTTTTTGTTATAAGTCTACTGTTTCTATTGGAATCGTTAAGGTTGTTTTCATATTCTCTGAGCTTTTTCTCAAAATCCTCGAGCTCTTTTTGGTGTTAACTATCTATCTCTGATAATGTATTGATCAGAGGTTAAGGGGGGTGATGAATGTTTTTCCACAGTTTGAGGTGGAGGGGGCTGAAGTTTAAGATTAATCTTCTTCTGTTTTTATTTATGGTCTGATAAATTTGTTGTTGATTGCTATCATTCTTAGCATTTAGAAGAGTTGTTGGGTCCATAGTTGAACTTAGTCGTCTTTATTCTCCGTGACGTATTACAGTTTAGTTTGGTGAATTTAGAACTGGTTGAGTGTGGAGTAGCCCTTTCTTACTAATTTTCTAGATATAAAAGTTAAAATTTCTAGTATGTGTAGCCCCCATTGGTCCTTGTTTGTTTTTATAATGTCAATTGTATATTATGCTAGGTGATGTGTTTAATTGTTTTCTACATCTCCCTATATGACATCTCTTTGTATTTTGCTCAGTATACCCATTCTGTGTTTTTTATTTAATTGTTAAATATAATTATTTTATTGTAGATAATAATAAAAGTGTATAAGTTTTTATGAAACTAAGTTAATCTATTGAAAAAACTTAGTTAAATTAAAAAGAATTAATTTTATTTAGCTTGCCATTTTAATTCATTTAAACTAATTAATTAATAAATATTAAGTTTACTTTATGAAAAGATCTCCCTCTATCAATAATATTATAAATGGTATATTTATATTAATTATGGTAATAAAAATTCAAGGGGGGGGGAAATTTCCTGCCAATGTTTATGATAAAACAACGTTTTTAGGGAAGTTTCCTGTCAAGAATATTTTTAATGGAATTATTTTTTGATATTTTAATACCTTTTATGATTTTCACATTTTTTTGATTCAAGCAATTTATTCTACCACACATGAAATATTACAAAATCTAATTTATGTTGAGCATTATATTTTTAAATATATAATCTTATTTTCTAATAGTTTTCCAAAGTTTTTACTAAAGATTTTGATAAAATTCTGTTCTATATCTCAATTTATGATATTAGAATATAAATGCAATTTATCGATATAACTCTTAAAATGTTTAACTTATCTTTGGCCATTTAATGCTTAAGAAATTATTTATTAAAATATTTTATATAAAATAAATAAAAATTATTTTAAAAAAAAGTTTACTTGACAGGAAACTTCCCCCCAAAAAATCAATTATAAGATTAAGTTTAAGAAATTTTTTCCTTTCAACAGAATTTTTCTACAGAGTATTTTTCATTAAAAAAAATTCCTTGGAAACTTTAAATTTTTTAGTAATTATCAAAAACAGAAAAATCTATATTGATAAAAATCAAGATTTATTTATAAGTATATATAAAATAGTTTAACATTATTATAAAGCATTACATTAAAGAATTCCAGGTGTCTTTCTGGAATTCCAGAGCTAATCTGGAATTCCAGTTTAAAACTGGAATTCAAAAGCCAAATCTGGAATTTCAAAAAGTTCCAGATTTGGAGGGGGTATCCGAATTTTTAATTTTATATTAATTTTTTACTTTTATTAATAATTCTCCCGATATGAATTTATATTAATCATACTATAAAGAGCTAAATTTATGAAAGAGATGTATATAAATAAATCAATATAATAAAAAGTACAGAATAAATATAATAAATTTATTCTCTGAGGCATTTTGACAACCTCTCTGAGAGAATCTTAGAGTTGTCATCAAAATTTAGTATAATGTACTAAATTATAGGGGTTGCATTTACAAAGTATTTTTTTATGTCCTTCTAAGCTCTTTTCTTATTCTCTAAGAAAGCCAACTCAGATTGCATAATTTTGATTCTTGTCAACATCCGATATAATTCTGTATTAAATTATATCATTATAATTAATACCTTTTTAGTGTCCTAATGAAAAACTTGTGTGAAATTAGATCGAGCTTTTCAAGATGAATGGTGATATCTATACCGGCTTAAGGACTTCTCATCATAACATTGCACTGATGTAGGGCATTTTCTTTTGCTGCTTTATTCTTCAGATGCTAGCATTTTCCAAGGATTTTCTTAAAATGAGTCGGAGCTTTTTTAGATTTTTCTAACTCAAAGGATATTTCGTCGAGGTCAATATTATAAGAGTTTATAAATTTAAGATAATGCTTTAAAAAATTTATAAAATATCAATTTTTGTGTTTGTATTAATTAAAATTATTCATTTAAACCATATTAAAATCTAATATTTATTCTTTTTTGAAAAACATAAATTACTAATATATTATTTTGTGAATCATAAAGATGTTTAATTTCCGCAATATGATTGTATCTCGTTATCTGTGATAGCATCTCAAGCAGCTCCTTGGTTTGCCCAACTTTTAAAACAGATGGATTGATAGAAATAGGAAGAAATGGGTAATCAATGGATGAATCAGGATCTTATGTATATAACTCTTTGCAAATTTAAATTCTCGTTATAACCCTCAGTATGATTTTGCTGAATAAAAATTGAGTTGTTGCACACATCTTTCCCAAAGAATTTATTTATATGAATTAATATAATATGAATATAAAAGTGGGAAATCAGTAACTAATCTAAACAAAACCTCAAAATAAAAAATTTTTCTTAAATTTTTGGCGTTAATACAATAAAAAGATTTAAAACATATTTAAGCTTCTTTTTTTTATATTATCTTAAAAATATTATTAGATTATATACAATAGTTAACTATTTAAAAATAAGAGTATTTACTTAAGTTATGAATACATTTTTAGTATGAAAATATAATATATAATTTTATTAAAGCAAGATTTTTTAATAATTTTTAAACAAGAAAGCAAATAAAATTTTAGATTACTGTTTTATCTTCATCATCATCTTATTAGTCCTTTTTTCCCCACATTAAAATGTAATTGATTCATTAAATTGAATATTTTAGAATTATTCAGCTAACTCTCTTATGTACATTTCACTGATCAGTGAACTTTCAAGTTTGACCATTTTGTTCTTTGCAGTTACAATTACTTTGTGCTGAGTCTTATTCTATATATAGTCATTCTCATAAGCTAGTTTTTCCATAAGAAATCTGAATAATCTTTTGTCATACAATGTCACTAGTTTAACTTAAGGAGGTTTTACGCCTGTCCTCTCAAACTCTGTAGTTGTTTCATTTTTTTAACTAATTTCCTTGATGAACTCATCTATGTTTCTGTCTCTGTCTATTTCTTTAATATATCTTGAGACAGGAAATCCTTTCAATTCCTTAATTTATTCTTCTTCCTTTTTCCTGTAGCTCATTTTTCCCCACTCTTGTGGATCTTCCTCATAATGCCAGTAAGTAATTCCTTCTACACAAGGTTAATCATAACCTTCAACCCAAAAGTCTGTGTGTAATGTTATTCAAATTCAACACAACATATGAAATAATCCATTCCATGTTAAAAATTGAACTCCTTTTGGATAATAATGTAGGATATCTAACTCGCAGTTCTGTAATCTAGGTTTAAGTACAATGAAGTTTTCTCCGAGAAGTTGTCAATAATGAAGGTTCTACCAGTATTACATTAGTAGACTTTGAAATTGAATTCAAATGGTTACAATAACTTTTTATGCTTTTTGTGATGGCTTTAAATAAAATATTTTTATATTTGAAGTTTTCTGGGTGATCTAAAAAGTGCTAGAAGTCTAACTTTTCATAGTTCTAATGAGATAATTCAACGTATTAGCCTTTTTATTTTGTTTTACCTAAATTCAAAACCCCAAAACCCCTTAATGAGGTTTATAAGTGCTTTGATTTGTAGGGAATTTGTTAGGGTTGGGGTTACTAATTAAATGCGAGACAAAAATTACAAGCTATTGGGGTCTATTTATGATGAAGAGTATATAGATTTAGTATTTAAACTGCATTATGGATGTGATATGTATAGTGAATAAGTCAAACCAGGACTGAACTATAAATCTATTGCACTGCTCTTAAAGTGTAGTCCATCAACTGTTCGCTCTCACTGCTTAAAAGCTGTGAGGTTAAAGCAATAATAGCTGAATTCTTAGCCTAAGAGGAATTCAAAGTTTTATAGAAGCATATTGACTATCTTATCAATGAAAAAACCTTAAAGTATTTGGCTCACTTCTCTCTCGACTAACAAGCTATTATGTTTCACCGCCAGTTCCCTAAGTTGAAGATCTCTGCATAATCTGTTGCAAACATTTATAAACGAAACGGTATCTCTTATAAAAGTAAAATCACATCAAGAGAGTAATTGATTTCACTCTGCCATTTTACAACAATAACCTAAATTATATTTATAATTAAATGCTACATGCTGACGAGGCTGTGTTTACCTTCAACAGTTTCATCTAGAAGTCTTGGTATAAGAAGCATAGTAATATAGAGGTATATGACTGAACAGTCAAGGTATAAACAATTGCAATTCTTGGAGGTATTAGCGAGGATGCTGGTTTAGAAACTTATGTTATTCATCCTCGCTCTATTAAGACAGAGCAGTATATAAATTCTTAGAACAGCTGAGAGAGAAGTACCCTGAATAAGAGATTATACTATTCGTTGATAATCTTTCTGTTCATAATACCAAAGAAACAAGGAAGAGTTATGAACAACTTAGAATAACGCCAGTGTTCAACGTACCTTACAGTCCATAGTTTAATGGAATGAGTTCTACTGGGGAATATTAAAAGGTCATTACAAGAAACTGCTGCTATACCACTTGATGCATGACCTACCTATCGATACAGTAGACTTTATTAAAAGCTCAGCGAAGAGAGTAGATAATTAAATCTTGTTTAAAAGTGTGCTAAAGAAGGGAGAGTGAATTTATATAAATAAGTTTTGTAGTTACGTTAATGAATATATAAGTCACATTTAAAATTCTTTAGAGGGAGCTGGCTTCTCTTTCTTTTCTTCTACTTCTTGCTTTCCTCCTCCTAAGTTTCTTCTCTTGCTGCCAGCTCCAGCATCTATGTTCATTGACTCTTGAGGGTAAATATTTGAATAAAGTCTCTTGCTAACTTCATACTTTGTCTGCGACTTACGCTCTCTGTGAAGCTTGCTCTATTTCTTCATCAAGAAGATGCCAGTCCCAGATTTTTCTAAAGAGTTAAGCTACAAATCTTACTTGAAATATAAGGGTGCTTCTGCAGCTCTGATAGCCGGCTCTCACTTATCTTGATCCCTTGTTTGTCCTTATCTTCTGAAGAGATGCTGTACCTTTTCTTATGAGATTCTTGAATAATTTCTTTCAAAGTAATCACCTTTAATTGTTGCAAGTATACCAAAGAAATAGTTTCTTTCAGGCAGTTTATTTGACAACTGCTTCTTAGTAGGCAGGTGCACCGAAACCTCTTGGTCGTTCATAGCATCATCATATAAGTTAGTCACTAAGATTTCTAGATAGTTTGAAATCTCTGCAAACTTTACATCTTAAGTTTTCAATGCTTTCTTCTCTTCGCAGAGTATCGCTCTTAGAAATGATATTTTAGTACCTTCCATCGTTGGCAGGAACCCAACTACATAATCAAGATTAGCCACTTTGAGTTCATTACCTTGCTGCACCAGGTAGCGATGCAAATCCTCCTTGCTTCTAAATCTTTTGAATTAATTCTTGTGCTTGCACTCTTTTCATTGCATCATTAATTGACTCCATCTTGTTTACATATCTAAGAAATGACTTTAAAATTTAAGTTTATTGATTTTAATTATATACCTCTGAAAAACTTACTATTAAATATGGGCATCCTATAGGATGTTAACCTCTAAGAAGGATATGGAGAAGGTTATGAGAACTGGTTTCAAACTTGAGAGATTGATTTCAATTTCTAGTGTTTTAGTTCCATATTTTTTAATTTAAATTGGTACGTACTTAATTAGGAGCAGCTCCTAAAATGCTAGTACTTAATTAGGAGCATTAATTAAGTTAGTACTTAATTAGGAGCACCCTAAATTTAATCATAAAATCACAAAATACCTCCTAAAGCAGTACGTACTTAATTAGGTGCACCTCCTAAATCGGTACGTACTATAATCAACTTATAATTGAAAGTAAAAATGGTTACTTCCTCACCCATATGTAGAGCTGGATCGACTCTTAACACTCATAATTTTCTCTAATACTCTAAGAACTTCCCTTGAACTTATAGGCTTGCAAAGCTCTCAGTTAAAGAGGCAGTTTTATAATTTTAAATTCAAATTTAAATATGAGCGCTAACATTTTAAGAAAAACAACAGCACTTCCATCAAACTAAACGAGACTTACCTTTGGCAGCAATAAAAAGTGTGATAGCTGTGAGATGAACTCTCATAAAGAACTACCAGAGCTATCACTTGAGGTCTCTGTTATTAAAATAGAAATTAATAATAGAAAATAAATGGCAAGCAAGTGTGTGGGAGACAGAGAGGAGGAGAAAGGTATTATTGAAATTCCTATACAAACTGAAGAAGCTGAAGTCTATTTTTGTGAGCTATGTGAGAGAGATTTTGCTCATAAATCTAGCTGGAACAGACATAAGAAAGGGCATAGAAAAGCCAAGCCCACTGTATACTTAAAGCATGATAAAATATATGGAAAGTATGACTGCTTTGAGTGCTATAAGCAACACTCTCATACAAGAGACTTGAAGAAGCATCTATTAAAAGCTCACAAGAAAGTTATAGAAGTTTAGAATCATGAAGTTGAGCTGAAGCTTCTCAAAAACAGAAAAGCGAGGGAATATTCTAAGGTCGTAGTGCCTGAATAAGCAAGAGAGTTAGAGTACGTTAGGAAAGCACGCAACCAACTGACCTCTTAAATAACAAAAATTATGATCAAGATTCAATACAAGAAAATACCGGTTCTTGCTTAAATTGACCTAGATACTTCTCTTTAAAGCTACCTTATATTAGAAGACTCCTTTGATAAGAAAGTTATCAATGATCATCAATACGCATACAAGGTGTATCCCTTCAACTATCTCTTAAGTGATGATAAATATTAGATGGAGTTTACAAATGAGTATCAATTACTCACTCAAGCAAAGTATAAAGAGTATATTTACTTAATCAAGCTAGATGCTGTTCTCCTTGCCAAGGATCATGTTGCTTTCAGACTTACGCTCTATGAAATGACCCTAAGAGATTTCATAACAGATCAAAGGAATCATAAGTAACTTGGATAAATAAGCAACTCAGACCGTATAAGGTATTAAAGAGCTTCATAATTTAGGGTTTGTTCACAGAGATTTGAAGCCAGAAAATATAATGATAAACTTCTCACCTGTAATAGTAGCAAAAATCAATTTCAACAGAGCCTAAAGAGTGGAAATATCAAGGCTTGGAACTGTAATGGGAACGCAAGGGTACTATCCAGAAAGAGAAAACTGGAGAGATGGAAACTTTTAGTGGGATGTGTGGGCTCAAGCAGAAATAATAATAGAGTGCGATATGCCTCGCATTGAATACTACTCTACAAGATGCGAGAAGGATGCAAAACAAAGAATAAAGCAATTTAGTGACAAAACAAGAGAAACTCAATAAATAAAAAAAATGGCAGAGTCAAAAAATATAAAACCAAATTCAAGATCAGATATATGAATAGAGCATATATTCGGGGTTATGTAAGATAAACTTCAGACATCTCCCACATGATCCAAAAGTGGACTTTGAGTGATTAAATTAAAAACAGTAACTATAAATTTCACATTAAAACCTATTAATAACCCCAACCCCTAACAAATACCCTACTAATAAAAGCACTTAAAAATCACATTTAGGGGTTTTGGAGTTTAGATTCTAACGAGCACCACGGAGGCTGTGACCACATGACCACTTATCTGGATAGTTGAGGGGTGGTCATGGTCACTACTCTATTTTGACGTCATTAGACGAATTAACAGTGTAATCATGCAAATTCAAGTGATGGTCACGTTGTCACCGTGGTCATGGTTATTTCACGAGCACCACGGAGGCAGTGACCACGTGAACCTTTTTCAGGTTAGTTGAGGGGTGGTCGTGATCACTGCTCTATTTTGACGTCATTCGACGAATTAACTGTGAAATGCATTTACAAGAGATGGTCATCATGGTCATGGTCTTGTTCACTGTCATTTTAACGAGGACCACGGATGCTTTAACAAAGTAATAACGTATTTGGTGAGTTTAGGAGTGGTCGTGGTAACTGCTCTATTTTGACGTCATTCGACGAATTAACAGTGAAATCATGCAATTTCAAGTGATGGTCACGTGGTCACGGTCTTGGTCATGGTCATTATCACTAGCACAACGGAGGAAGTGACCAAGTATCTGGTGTCTTGAGGAGTGGTCGTGGTCTCTGCTCTGTTTTCAAGTCATTTGACAAGTTAACAGTGAAATAATGCAATTTCTAGTGATGGTCACTGTTGTTTTGGTCATAGTAAAGTCATTCTAACGAGGACCACGGAGGCATTAACCACGTGACAACGTATCTGGTGAGTTGAGAAGTGGTCGTATTCACTGCTCTATTTTTACGTATTTCGACGAATTAACAGTGAAATTATGCATTTTCAAGTGATGGACACGTGGTCAACGTGGTCATGGTCATGGTCATTCTCAGGAGTACCACGGAGGCATTAACCACGTGACCACGTATCTGTTATGTTGAGGTGTCTTCTTGGTCACAGCTCTATTTTGACGTCATTCGACGAATTAACAGTTAAATCATGCATTTTTAAGTGATAGTCACGTGGTCACCGTGGTCATGGTCATGGTCACCATGGACACCATCATGGTCACAAGGACCACGAAGGCAGTGACCACGTGACCACGTATCTGGTGAGTTGAGGGGTGGTCGTGGTCACTGCTCTATTTTGACATCATTCGACGAATTAACAGTTAAATCATGCATTTTTAAGTGATGGTCACGTGGTCACCGTGGTCACGGTCATGGTCACCATGGTCACGGTCATGGTCACTTTTACCACGGAGACATTGATCACATGACCAAGTATCTGGTGAGTTGAGGGGTAGTCATGGTCACTGCTCTATTTTGACGTCATTAGACGAATTAACAGTGTAATCATGCAAATTCAAGTGATGGTCACGTTGTCACCGTGGTCATGGTTATTTCACGAGCACCACGGAGGCAGTGACCACGTGAACCTTTTTCAGGTTAGTTGAGGGGTGGTCGTGATCACTGCTCTATTTTGACGTCATTCGACGAATTAACTGTGAAATGCATTTACAAGAGATGGTCATCATGGTCATGGTCTTGTTCACTGTCATTTAAAAGAGGACCACGGATGCTTTAACAAAGTAATAACGTATCTGGTGAGTTTAGGAGTGGTCGTGGTAACTGCTCTATTATGACGTAATTCGACGAATTAACAGTGAAATTATGCATTTTCAAGTGATGGACACGTGGTCACCGTGGTCATGGTCATGGTCATTCTCAGGAGTACCACGGAGGCATTAACCACGTGACCACGTATCTGTTATGTTGAGGTGTCTTCTTGGTCACAGCTCTATTTTGACGTCATTCGACGAATTAACAGTTAAATCATGCATTTTTAAGTGATAGTCACGTGGTCACCGTGGTCATGGTCATGGTCACGATGGTCACGGTCATGTTCACGAGGACCACGGAGGCAGTGACCACGTGACCACGTATCTGGTGAGTTGAGGGTTGGTCGTGGTCACTGCTCTATTTTGACGTCATTCGACGAATTAACATTGAAATCAAGCATTTTTAAGTGATGGTCACGTGGTCACCGTGGTCACGGTCATGGTCACCATGGTCACGATCATGTCAACGAGTACAACGGAGGTAGAGGCCAGGTGACCACGTATCTGGTGAGTTGAGGGGTG
>ARYC01002342.1:0-14245 GCA_000711775.1 Oxytricha trifallax
TTCTTCTGCTAATCTTAAGATAGCGAGGAGTTCGACAATTTATTAAAAGCTTTATTCATAATTGCTTTTTTAACTTGAGTTTCAAGCATTGTCCTCTATGCTTAGAAATTTTAAGTCTAAATTTAGCTGGATTTAGAATTTATCTATTGCTATAGCTTAAATTTTTCATCTTTTATAGCTTGATCTTTGTTAAATATTGCTTAAGTATGCTAATTATACTCGATATATTTATTCTAAAATAGGGTATCTTTAGAGACCAAATCTCTAACTGGTGTTTATTTTTAGAATTGGCTTCTAAACTTGCTGATATTTTTGTAAATTCACATTTTTCGATAGTCCTAAAGATTATTGATTATTTTGAACATGAGTATATGGATTAGGCACTAGGTATTAAGGCATCTATACTGATACAGCATTTTTAATTGGATATTTGTGAGCTTATTAACCTCCTTGAGTTTGCGCTTATTTTATTTCCATTAAGATTTTTAAAAAATAAATAATATCCCTTTTAAAGTTGATATATTATAATGGATTTAAATATGAGCTGATTGTGCTTAAGTGAATAAATTGAATCTTAAAAATAGGTAAAATTTATGAAGAAAATTGTTCAAAATGCTCTAGATGGCTCTTCATATGAGATTGATATATTTTATATTGTACCATTGCCATTATTGTTATTAATGTCCTCTATTGGGTTGGGCCCATAAAAAATGTTATCAATAACCTCCTGAATGGGTGTTCAAAGAAGCCATAGCAGCTTGCTTTAAAGACTCTTCAGCTTTATTTTCTTCATCAACGTGATAGAATTCTTTAATATTCAACTTACTGGGTGAACCTCTTACTACTTTTTACTCTTTCTAAACTTGCAGCAAGTAATGGTTACGTCTGAATGTATCTGGGGCAAAGAATTGCTCATAATCTGGTCTCAAGTATAAATCAAGGAAATCATCTCTCAAAAATATCTTAAACATATTCTTCTAGTACTCTTTACCCTTTTTATTTGTCTTTTTAAGCTAAGTGTCAAAGTCAATTCTTTCAATACTTTTTATTGATATCATAGGGAAAGCCATCAATGGTTTTACAGCTGCTAGTTATGAACCTGGTTTATTAGCAAAATATCTAACAGCTTTTCTTGTTACTTATACCCATCTATCAATGAAAACTCCATTTAAACCTGGTTTGTATTTCTCCAATTCACCTTGGAATAAAATCGTATCTGAAGGATCTATCAAATCAATCTCTAAATAGGGGTTAAATACATTTTTAAGCAAAGGTCTACCGCCAGTCCCATAATCTCCTTGAAGATATTATACAGTAGTCTCCTCTATAGAAGTGCATTTTAAATTTTCTATATCATATTCTAAACTACCCATTAAGATTTGATTTACTCCCTCTTTCTTATTAGAATTCACAAGTTCACAACACATTTCAAGCATTTAAAGCTCTTGCTAAGAAGTTGCTTGGCCAGTGTTTATTTGATTCTACTCCATTTTTTCCTTTAATCGTTAACAAGCTTCATCATCAATTAGAAAATCTCCTGCTTATTGCTTGAGTACCATATTTGCTTTCTTAGGATACCAATGCTATTGTGAAACTTCATAGCAGTTCTTATCTTTGTAAGCTTAGCCTAGTTTATGATGCTTCTGCAAAAATAGATCGATTTCGGTGTCTTTACTAATACTTCCATTACATCCTCCCATTTTAATGACTTTGTGATTATCAAGTTTGTGTTTTGATATTTAGATTTTATAGTTTAGCGATTTAAAATTCAACAACAGTATTTGTAAGCTTGCATGTTTGAAATAAGAAATATTGTTTAATTCTAATACATATAATAACTTTATATTTCTTTTATCTACAATTCAGCTAAGTTTTCATATTCTCTTCTTGAATAAAGAGAAAAAGATTTATGAACAATCAAAACCCCAAAACCCCTTAGTGAGGTTTATAAGTGCTATGATTTGTAGGGTAAGGTTGGGGTCTTATTGGGGTTAGTAGAAGAATTAGGCCAATTTGCAAAATGAGAAATAGAAATTAGCGAAATTTAGGGTCTATTTATGATGAGTAATATATAGATTTTCTGCTTAAGCTTAGGTATGGTACAAATATTGATATAGACTAAGTCAAACAAGTACTGAATTATAAAGCCATAGCAAGACTCCTACGCAAGAGTGCCTCAACTGTTAGGTATCACTGCATGTTAGCTGTTTAGCATTATAATTCTGGTACTTGAAAACACATCTAGCTAGAAAATAAAAGTTCACTCAGACCCATATTGACTACCTCTGTGATTCTAAGACTCTTAAGTACTGGGCACACTTTCAGCTAGACTAGCGAGCTGTGATGTTTCATCGCAGGTTTCCTGACATGCGAATCTCTCCTTAGACTATAGCCAATATTTATAGAAAAATGGTATTACTTTCAAGACAGTCAACAGAGTGAAGAGAGTGATTGATTTTACAGTGCCATTTTATAGTAACAATTTAAACTATATATATGATTAAATGCAGAGGGCTATTAACAATAACATCAAGTTCATACACGCTGATGAAGCTGCATTCACATTCAACACCTTTATTAATAAGTCTTGGTATAAGAAGTATGATAATATAGAAGTCTACGATTAGAAAGGAAAGGTTGTAACCCATGCAATTTTAGCAAGTATTAATGAAAACTCTGGCTTAGAAAGTAATGTTATTCATCCTCGCTCTATAAAGCGAGAGTAACACATAGAGTTCCTACATAAGCTGAGAGATAAATACAACGATTAAGAATCATCCTGTTTGTTGACAACCTCTCAGTTCATAAGACTAAGGAGTCTAAGAAAGCTTATGAAGAGTTAAACATTACTCATGTATACAATGATCCTTACAGCCCTTAATTTAATGGAATTGAATTCTACTGGAGTTAAATAAAGACCCACTACAAGAAACTGCTGCTATATCACCTAATGCATGACTTGCCTATAGATACAGTAAACTTGATTCAGAGTAGCTGCAAGAGAGTAAGCATAGATAAGACAACAGTTTGTGCGAGAGAAGGAAGAATGAATGTTTATAAATAAGTATTAGATTTAAATGAATGAATAAGTTCACATATTAAATTAACCCAGAAAGGGATTAGGCTTCTCCTTCCTATCCTCTTCTTATGGCTTGCTTGGGCCCATATTTATTCTCTTAGTGCCAGCTCCTGAATCTATGTTCATTTCATCTGGCTTTTAAAAATCTTTATAAAGTCTCTTGCTCACTTCATGAATAGTCTATGACTTTCTCTCTCTGTGAACCTTTGCATGTTCTTTCATTAGGAATATACCAGTTCCAGGTTTCCCTACATAGTTATGTGTCAAAGCTTACTAGAGAGGTATGGATGCTTCTTAAGCTCCGCAAGCCAGGTCTCGCTTATTAGTATGTCTTGCTTCTTTTAATCTTCACGAGAAATAGAGTAGCGTTTCTTGTGAGCTTCTTCAATGATCTCTCTGAGATAACTCTCTCTCTTAAAGTGCCAAGAACACCAAAGAAGAATCTACTTTCTGGAAGTTTGTTAGAGAGTTGTATCTTGGTAGGAAGATAAACTTCCAACTCTTCATCTTTCATCGCATCATCGTAGAGATTAGTGACTGAAATCTCTGGATAGTTTGGTATTTCTATCAACTTAATTTCATTGTTATTAAAGGCTTTCTTCTCATCACAGAGTATCGCTCTTAGAAATGAGATTTTGGTACCTTCCATCGTTGGAAGGAATAAACCCACTATAGTATATGATTAAGTATATGTCACATGCTTACCATGCTAAGTGAGGTATCGATAAAGATCTTCCTTGCTTCTAAATCTTGAGATCATTTCTTAAGCTTCAACCCTCTTCATTGCAGTACTTATAGATTCCATCCTTGTTCCTTCTCTTGTTATTGAATTTCAAATTTTAATATATAGAGTTCTGGACTCTACTGTTAAAAATCTTAGTAACAAATATGGACATCTTATAGGAGGTCAACCTGGTAAGGATACGTGGAGAAAGCTGTTAGAAGCTGCAACAAACTTCAGAGATGGAGCTCCATTTTTATCAATTTAGTTCCATTGAATTAGCACTAAATTTGTTTAAATTTAATTAGAACTGGTACTAATTCGGTTTTATTTTAATTGGTACCAATTTAATAGCACCAAAACTTAATTAGTACTAATGAGGTTTTAATGAAAAAGTTCCAAAATGGTTCAAAACCTAATTGGTACCAGTACCAACCTGAATATTATCTAAGTTAGTACCAAAATTAAAAATATTAAGCATAAAATAAAAAAAAATATAGTTATAAACTAAGTATAAATTGAGCTCAAACACTTCAATATCAACCATTAGTGCTGCAGTGCCAACTCCTATACAAAGTTGCTAAAACTAGAGAGGTTATTAGAGCTTTATAATACAAATTTAAATTTGAATTTAAACATGGCGGATAACTTAAATCGTAAAGCAATCTCTCTTGGCAATGGTTAATCATAGCTAAACTTTGGCACCACCAAAAAGCAAGAAGTTATTTATATTGAGAGGGAAGTAGAGCTAAGAGCTCTTGAGTTTGAAGCAGAGGTCTTCAAAATTGAAGTATCTAACTAGAAGTGGAGAACAGAGATAGGACTTTAAGCATAAATTGAGTATGTTGAGGAGCTAAAAGAACAGCAACCAATTGGAAAATAAAAACACTTTGAATGCAATGATTGTTAAAACTTCTTCTCAACTGAGTAGAGCTTGAAGAGGCATATTAAAGAAATACATTCTGGTAAAGCGAAGATTTATTTCAAGCATGATAAGGTGGATGGCAGGTATTAATGCACGACTTGCATGAAGTCTTACACTCACTCAGCTAAGGTTAAAACACACATGCAAAAGCATCATTTAAGCGAGTTTTTAATGTATGATTAAGAGACTTAAAACTTATACCTGCCAAGAGAAAGTCTAAAACTCTTGAATCTTTAAAAGAGTAGTAAGAAAAGCTCAAGAGGCAAGAAACGATATGAGTCAATGAATCAACCTGCAGGCAATACATTTTTAGCATGCTTCTAAGAGAGAGCTATGTATATTCCTGCATTAAATGCTGTTGATCTTAGCAGTTGTATAGAAAACTACTTGAATATAAACGTGCCTAGCAAGGCAAAACTTATAGTAGTCGACGAGTTTGCATACAAGGTATATCCTTTCAGCTATCTCATTAAGAATGAACAGTATTAGAATGAGTTTGCTAACGAATATATCGTTCTTAGAGAAGCTTAAAAAAGAGATTGCAAGAACTTGCTTAAGCTAGACGGTGTTATTTTAGGCTTTGGGTTCATTGCACTAAGGCTTAAGAAATATGAAATGACTCTAAGAGACTATCTATATCAAAACAGATATCCGGATGACTTGAATGATATACTTTCAGATATGATTAAGGGCGTCTAGGAGTTGCATGAACTTGGATATGTTCAATGAGATCTAAAGCCTGAAAATGTGATGCTCAACTTCTGTCCTTTAGAAGTTGTAGTTATCGATTTCAATAGAGCCTTAAGATAAGAGATTGTAACATTAGCAAAGGTTCTTGGGACACCAGGATACTTCCAAATCAGAGAGAAGTGGACAAATTGCTCTGTTTAGTGGGATGTATGGGCAGTTGCTGCTATCATATTAGAAAGTGACATGGAAAGCATGTCTTACTTTGGTACTAAGCATGAAAAACAATCAATTAGCTTAGCTTAGAAGCATATAAAGTAAGAAGATGTCTGCGAAGAAATAAAAAGCATAGTAGAGATGATAATCGTGAGAGCTCCTTCATATCCTAGATAATCCTTAGATGACATACTTGAGCCACTATAGAGAGCAAGATTCAAGAGATACAACAAAGACAAGCAGATTAAATTTGTTTGAATTAAGTACTCTAATGCTCATTAAATATTGATTAAATTAACATAAAACCTGCGTTTTCTCTACTAACCTACAAATCAAAGCACTTATAAACCTCACTAATGGGTTTTGGGGTTTTGAATGGCATCAATTATGCTAACTGCTGTAAATACACCACCTATAATTGCGCATATATATAACAAAAATAGTGCGATGCTTTCTCTGTCTTGAGAGAAACCTACTGTAATTGGGGATAGCTCGTAGTAGAATTTCAAAATATTATTTCCTGTACCGAAATTAGTATGATCGTTTGCAGTCAATTAACCTTCTATATAATAAATTCGCATTTACATTGAATTTTTAATTAGCAATTGAATTTGATAAAAATTATGCAGGGTTTAGTAAACTTGGTAAACTCCACCTGAGACATCCTTGAAGTATGAAGGTACAGCGATAAGATAAAAATTGCCCTCAAGTGATTTTGGATAGTTCTTATTATCCTTTGGTGCTGTCTCTTACTTGACATCAAGAAGGCTGATAAGCTAGTGATCTCTGAACTTGCTTCTTATCAATTAGAAATTATGCTTTTTGCAAAAAGAAAAATGATCAATTTTATAGCTGAAATCGAAATGATGACCTTCTTGCATCAAACCCATTAAGATGTCATTAAATGCGTGTGTTGAAATATGGAAGTTGCCTGGCACTCTGTTGATTAAAATGTTTCCATATATGTGACATCCCTCTTATGCTTTAACTTTGCTATTTTAATTACGATAGAATCTCGAATAGATTTAATGTGCTTAATTTTTATAGAACTTCTTCTCTTGACTAAACTGCAACGTGTGTTCTATCTTATTGCTTGATGTGTGCGCTAGTTTCTTTCTCCGTTTGGTGTGATTCTTCTCTTCACTAAACCTCTTTCAATATTTACATGATGAGCTCCCATAACATCCTAAACATCTAAACTCAGAATCTCGCAAGGGAATCTTGGGAAGGTAATATCAATATTTATTTCCAATTTGTCATCTGAATGACTTATATCGACGAGCATGTCAGTCTTAAACTATAAAATTAGAAATTCTTTTAATAAAGTGTCTTTTTAAACATTTCCTTACTTTTTATTAAAAATAAGTTTAGTTTCTACATTAAAATATCTCGCTACTTCACTCAAACTTAAACCAACCAATACAATAAAGCAGATTGAGGTTACTATTAGAAAATGATAAATTATAGTATTTTCTTACACAAAGCTCCACAGAAAGTAGGTTCAGTGAGATCCTTAGGCACTCTTTTGAATATGTCAAGCCTTGCTAATGTTGATCCTCTTGGCATTACTAAATTCAATATAATATATTACTATATTAATTTAATGTTTTTCACTTGACTCGCAATAACTCTTAGAGTGTTGTGTGATTGAATTTATCCTTGAATTTGTTGAAATTAAACAGCTATTAATATAAAAACAGATAAGAACATATTAAATTAATAGTAATTTATTTCAATATGTCTTTTAAACCTATCCTAAATCATGGTTTACTTGCTTAAAAAGTGTCTTCAAACACTTCTTTGAACAGCAGCACCACAGACAAACTATCGTCTTCGACATTATCTAATTAATATTAAACATAGAAAAACTGTGAAAATCTGAACAATTATAAAAAGCGCAAACTTGACAATACCAGTTTTGATTTAGAAAAATAAAGATTTGGGATATTGGAATATTCACCCTAAAATATTATGGCGAAATTTATAGACTTCATATCAAATTTCTCTGATTATTTTAATTTAATAAAATCCTTTTAATCTTATAAATTTATAAAAATTGAATAATAAAGTATTTTGATTTATTTTCAAGCAATCACATATTGTCTATAATTGAAGTGAAAAATTTTTATTTGAAGAAAAAAAAAATTAATATTTTTTAATCTTTTAACGCTTAATAACGGAAATAAATAAGATTAAATTTAATCATTTAATTTTTATGAAAGAGATTGGTATCAAGTAAAATATATAAATAAATTATTTTTATAATTTTAAAAATAAAATATGAGTTGGTAGATATTATAAAACTAAAATATTTTGTTTTATAAGGATGCCTTCATTATCCAATATTTGACTTAAAATGACTCGAATCACTTTAAGAAAAATAAAACTTTTAAATATTGATAAATACAAATAAATAAAGTAATTCTAAGTATGATAATTCTTGATTTTATTTATCTTAGATGCAATAAAAAGTTGCAAATTCTTAAGCTCCTAAGTTTAAAAGCACTCTTAACTCCTCAGCTGTTTTTAATGCTTGGAACAATAATAAATCTGATGCGAAGTAGCTAAAACCTAATATCTTTAATTTTCAATCAGTCAAAGAGGAGGTCCTAATAGTGCAAGAGATACTTAGAACAAGCTTGCTAAATCTGGATTTTAAGCGAAATTATTGCTAGCCAAAAAATTAGTAAAAGCAGCTAAATCTTACACAGAGTATTCAACAATAGAAACCTTTAAATTTCTATACATCAAAGCAGCTAAGCTTAATAAGTAAGTCACATCATTATTAAATCTTAACTTTTTTAAACGAATTCATCTTACTTTATATAGACTTGCTAGAGTTAGAAAGCATTGTAAACCAAATTAGAGAAATAGAAACAAGAAGATTCATTGAAGTTTTATGAAGAAACCTCGCATCTACAAAATTAAATTAAATTTCACCAAAATTAAATTAATCGAATAAAGACTATTATTCTAGATTTATAACTAGAAGAGTAGATGCTTGCACAATTAACAATTGTATATATTCTAATTTCTATTTTAAAAAAAAAACAACTAAATCTATTTTATCTTTATCAGAGATGTCAAAATCTTCTTTTGATAATGATTATCACTATCGCAACCTCAAAGAGATTCATGATTAATTGAATAAAGTTTACACTTCAGATAGTTAAGACTTTGGGCGTATGAAGAAGGAACTTTTTGAACTTGAAGGAGAATGTGAATTCCTTGATAGTGAGCTATTTTATAGTAAGAATTCTTTGAATAAAGACTCTGAAGAAGAGCATAAATTTTACTTGGATTTCATTTTGAAGCATGAAATCATGAATATTTAGGCAAAGAAAGGTGTATATTTCATGACTTATGAAAAAAGATTAGTCTAATTAGATGAGGATAAATCAAATCTATGATCTTGAAAATTATGGAATTAATGATAGCAATTTCGATAAGTATTACTTAGAGAAAAGCATGCCAATAGAAAGATTCAAAACCTTTCATGAATACTTTTGCAGTTTGATTTTGGATTAACTCCTTGGCTTCTCTTAGTTCAAGTTATACTTATAGAATATAACAGTAATATCATTAAGTGATTCTTTCTACCATCATCTAGTTGGCTATGTGTAGTCCACGCATCACACTCTTTTTAAGAATCCTAAAGTTTAAGAGTTAGACAGTATCTCTGTAAAATCTTACACTTTTCCCTCAAGTAACATAACTCTCTAATTAGCTCACCTTACCTATTCTCAAGCCAGTAAATTTTCTGACAAGTCTCTCTATATTCTAAAAAGAATGAAGATGTTCCTGCAATAGATTCAAAATGATCAATAGGATTACATCATCAACAAAAAGTTAAATGACTTTGCCAAAGGCTGTGAGATGACAAAGAAAATTATGCAACTAGTTAGTCATAAGGAAATTATTATTGTGGTATCTGAAAACGAGGTTAGTTGTGAAGAGAAAAACGGACTTTTGTGTAACAAAGAGTTTATGCAAGTAGTCAGTCAAATTAGAAAGAATTAAGTTCTTTCAATAGAGGGAGGCCTTTATTATGAATAAAACAAAATAATATCAATAATCTTATTGAATTACCCTTTTTATATTCTTTAACTATTGATTGAGTATTGAGAAAGGATATTATATTTAATAAGAGTAAATCATACTTATTTGTAAAAATGATCTATTATGTATTGTGAATTAACTTGGCTTATGAACTTAATTTAAAATTATTTATAAAATTAAAGTACTAACTCAATAACTAATTTACTTTCTCATAACAATTCATACTTAGATAAGCTCTGCCCAAATTAATAAATATCTCCTCTCTTAGATACGTAGAGGCTCATATCATTCAAGTCCATCATGATCAAGCTATCTTTCCCATTTTGGAGATTGTTGCTAACATCATACTCTTGATCCATACTTAGGAAACTAAATAAATAACTATTTTCGATCATGAATTTATGAAATAAAAAAATAATTTAGATTTATAAATTAACATATTATATTAATAATTTACTATATTAAGGCTAAAATGGAAAGAGATAATTCAATGTTGCTAAAATATTTTGTAAAAGCTAATCAATTTACTCTGAGCATGTATTGTAAGTTATTTACTTTTGCAATGAATTTATCTTAAAACACTTATTATTCGTTTTTATCACACATTTTCTTAAAACATTTGTAGATTCCCAAGGAAGTTTATTCATGCTTTAGTAATCAACAAGATATTAATCACTAATGATCTACATAATACTATTAATAACACACAACTAACCTAAATACATTTATTTAAAATGTGTGTGTGTTTCTTCTCTGGGCATAATTGGTATTAAAAACTAATAAATAAATAATTCAAATAAAAAATTAGAACCACTGTTACAAAACCTTTTTTATGGATTTTCATTATAAGTACTTAATATACTTCATTTTTAGTTTGATAATTGTAATTTAATTTGCAAATTTATAAAACATGTCAGTGTTTTATTTTAAATTAAACTAATTTCCTGATCTTTTGTATTTTATCAATAATGATGTTTAAATCGAAAGCAAATAATTAAACTATAGTCTGATTCAAGTAATCCGTTAGCTTTCAAGTTTTTCTTTTCCTCTTAAATTTAGATAGAAGGTAAATTTATATAAAATAAAAGGCTTATAATGAGAATTAATTATACCATTTCTCCCCCAAAAAATCATTTTATCATCGTCATCTTCTATTGATATAAATTCATTGTTCTGTCTCTTAAACTGAAGTGCCTCTTAAGTTTTGAGTGTGGCTTTTGTCACTTCCTTATTATGATATTACTAAGGAATGCAAAAGCTATCTATGAGGGAATTATAAGACTGCTCCAAACGATTTTAACTCTCTTTGAATTTAGCTGTGCCTCTTAAAATATTCTCCAAACTGCTCATGTGATGAGTGATATTCATTATTATCTGATAGTTGGCTAGTAATTACTCATATAAAAAAGATGACTATATATTAAAAACAGCGCGAAGTAATAAGAAATTAATATACTCTATGGTTGAATTCTAACAAATCATAAAAAAAATAAGTTGAGGTTACATTAAAACACTCCATATTTTCCATTGAATATACAGAATTATCTGTTTATTTTCTTTTCCATTACTGTTATTGTTGCTGTTATTTCCACTACTTAAAGTTATACTATTATGAGGTTTATGATTTTGCTATTTATATATATTCTTGTCATATTTTAGTTCTAATTTGCAGTAAAATTGGCATTTGTAAAATGATTCTTAGAATTTTGAATTTGTGAAATATCTTAATTAGACTGATAAAAAGAGTCCAAATTTGTGTTGAACTGCACATTATTAAATTAATTGACTACTGATTGTTCTTCATACTCTTCACTCTACAGAAATGATGATATGTTGTGAAGATTCTTAGTGGTTTTAGGAACATGTAAATGATTCAAAGTAAGTTTCTAATCTTGTTTCATTAAACTCTCTTAAGAAGCATGAGTGTCAAAAACATTCTAGATATATAGTTGCTTCGTTTTAAAGTCATTACTGAGGTTTTATTACTATTAATTTTACTGCTAAATTCACTTAAAAGAAGCATTCCTTAAGAAAACCTTAGACAAATTTTGAGTAGATTAAGATTGAGAGGAAGGTGCAATAAATGATTGAGAAGCTTATTAGTTCTTGTAGGTTGGTCTTCCAGAACCAATAGCTCCAGCAATCATGCTTTGGTTGTTATTTGATGATTTCTATTAATGCAAACATGAAATATTGCTTAGGTTTAGAGCGCTTTTATTCATGGATTTATGCGAATCACAGTTAAATACTCCATGGTCATCTCCACAGTGATCTCCAGTACATTTCATGATATAAGCATTCATGTTTGTTAGAGTTGATTGTGAGTGAAGGTTTTACTTTGGTGGCATACCCAAGTGACTCTAGGTATTATGTATTTATTAAACTTCAATAATTTATATATACTTAAATAGCTATTTTAATTCCGTGAGTTTTATTGATTCTGTACTCATCATCATTTATGTAACTCTTTTATTATTTCCTATCATTTCCATCATTAACTCTTCCCACACTCTTATATTGCATCTTACTAACCAACGTTTAACATCTGGAATAAACATGCCGCTTATTTACCGTTTCTATTCTAAGTCTGTTCTGTCTGAGTCATTGAGTAAAAATTGTTTGAATTCTTGAATTAAAATGAATAATCTAAAATTTAATCACACTATTTTAATCATAATTTGAATTAAATACATTAAAAGTGGTACCTATCTCGAAAGCAATGAAATTTCTAGATAGGTGTCACTTTAATGTATTTAATTCAAATTATGATTAAAATAGTGTGATTAAATTTTAGATTATTCATTTTAATTCAAGAATTCAAACAATTTTTACTCAATGAAGGCTCTTTCTTACTTGATAAATTCTTTCTGTTTCTCTATTTCTTCCCTATCTAAAGTAATTTCGTCTCTCTGCTTATTTACTCTCTCCAGATCTCTATTGGCTTTATTCTAAGCCAACCTCATTTACTTCTTTTTCTCCTGCATTTTAACTTATTCAGCTAGAATAAACTCCTACTGCCTCTTCACATAGAGTTTCTCTTCATCTACTTTTACCAGCATCTCTTTCACTTTAATCTTCTGTTACTTTTGTATCAACCTCTGTTAAGCCAGCTCATTCATTTCTATCTTCAAACTTGACCATTCTTTTTAGATGGTCTCCTCTTTTTGCTCAAATCCTCCCTCTTTTTATCTAAATTTTTTCCATTCTTTAGTGAGTGCATCATGCCTATATTTCAGTTTCTACTCTTACTGAATAAGTAACTACTCTCTTTCATCAAGGAGCTCCATTTTCTTGTTGAATTCTTCTTTCTTTGAGCGCAATCTTTCTACTCATTGATTGAAATGTAAGCGTTTGGACTCCAATTTCTCTAAATCTTTGAGCATTTACTATTTCTACACTGTGATATGATCTTTCTCTAGCTGCATTCAAAACCCCAAAACCCTTTCAGTAGTTTGATTGAGTTTTTATGATTGAATAAAAGTAGACTATTAGTGCATACTTTATTAGGGTTTTAGTAGGGTTTAAGTAGGGTTTAAGTAGGGGTTTAATGTTTAAATAATAGTAATTTAAGTGAGTATATGCGAGGTTTGGGGTCAGTTTATGACAGTGAGTATATAGATTTATTGTTTAAGTTGCGATATGGATGTGATGAATGTAGTGATCAACTCAAGCCTGTTCTGAATTATACGTCTATAGCAAGGCTACTCCATAAATCTCATGCAACTGTGAGGTCTCACTGTCTATTAACATTGAATTTAAAGAGATAGCATCTTAATTCTAAGCCTAAGAGACCCTTAAAATTTTAGCAGCATCATATTAAATATCTAATTAATGATAAGACTCTTAAATACTGGGCTCATTTCTCTCTAGCCTAGAGGGCTGTGATGTTTCATCGCCAATTTCCTGAGCTTCATATCTCTGCTTAATCTATAGCGAACATATAGAAAAAGAACGGAATATCTTACAAGACAGTCAATCGCATTAAGAGAGTGATTGACTTTAATGTTCCATTTTATAAGGATAATTTAAATAAAATAATCGATTAAATGCAGAGGTCTTAAGAGCATAATATAAAGTTCATACACGCTGATGAAGCTGTAATTTACATTCAATACCTTTATATCAAGGTCTTGGTATAAGAGGTACAGCAACATTGAAGTATATGATTAAAAGGTTAAGGTTTAAACTCATGCAATACTTGGTGGAATAACTGAAGATAGTGGCCTCGAGACTTATGTTATTCACCCTCGTTCTATAAAGACTGAATATTATATTAAATTCTTGCAATAACTCAGAGATAAGTACGCTGACTAAGAAATTATTCTATTCGTTGATAACTTGTCAGTTCATAAAACTAAAGATTCAAGGAAGGAATATGAAAGGCTAAATATAACACCTGTATTTAATGTTCCTTATAGCCATTAGTTCTATGAAATTGAATTATATTGGGGGTTATTGAAAGGTCATTATAAGAAATTGCTACTCTACCATATGATGCATGATTTAAAGATAGATACAGTCGATTTTATTAAGAGTGCTGCTAAGAGAGTCAGCGATG